>JANBOJ010000140.1:0-41006 GCA_027574685.1 Coemansia erecta
TGCAACAATATATTATATAACTGTTATATCTAGTTACGTTTTGCTCTTGTTAAACACAGAATGGTATTGATATAAAAATTTTGAATCATTTTTTGAACCCACTTTATATTATTATCTGTTGATGCTTCTTTTGTTGTAAAGAAACATGCATTCATACCAACTAAAACTTTATCCAAAATCCATCTTACAGCTTTAACCTCCTCAATGTGGTATTCAGCATGCATATTCTTTATAACAAGATTTATTTCGCGTGCACATTCTATCATAAATAAACATGACGTACAATTGTTTCCATTATAATCACAAGTGTCTTTTAAAAAATATAATTCTACAAATTGACATAATCGATATTCTAGTTGATTATAATATATTTTTCTACAATCAGGATCATTGTTACTATATAGTTCTTCATATTTTAATTTGAGTGCTTGTTTAACAAACTCTATTTTTCCTTCAAAGAAAATGGGAGGATACATAGCTTGAATAGGTTGCGATTTTCTTAAATATAATATGCGGGCCAAATCAAGGATAAAAATAAAATCTAATTGCTTTTGCGTTTGTATCCAATAAAATATTGTTATCAATGTAAAAATAATTAAATTATATTAAAAACTAATATTCATAATATATGGGTTTAAGAATGTATTACTTATATACAAATAGTAAAAAATTGTCAGTATATTTATAACAAAAATCAAATAAAACAGATTCAATTTTAACCTTTTCCGCAATTTTTTAAATTTACTTTATGCATTAGTAAAAAATTTTTAATATTAAATAATTTGCTTTATAGACATGCTTTGCCTTTTATATAATTTAACCTATATATCTTATTAATAAATATGTACTTGGGTTTCTTTTGTGACAATACAAATAGTTTTCTTTTATATAAACAAACGTGTAAATATTTACAAATTTTCTATGATACAAAGATGCATTTCTTTTAATTAAACAGTTTTGTAAATTTTTTACGCAAAGTAGTTAATAAACATATTTAATTTGTATACAATTTCAAAACTGTGTTTCCTTTAACAAAAACAATTTGTGAATTTATTTTGTTAAGAAACTAATAAATATATTAATTCTATGTAAATTTATAAAACGATGTCTTCTTTGTATTTTTTTTGTCTTTTTTTTATGAACAGACACCTTATTTTATAAAAATTTATAAAAAAATTAGTAATACATTATTATTTTGTTCTATACACTTACCTTTGTTTTAATATTAAGAAGCTATTTGATTTTCCATATGCAGGTGGGTTGAGCTTGACCTGCCCTTGTCTTCTTCTTAGTGAGATGAGGGGGTGAGTATGCACTTTTTATTTAAAATATTGCCCTGCAGTGAAAAAATTCATATTTGGCTGTAGATTGCTAGCACCAATGTATCTTGTTGTCCTTTATTTATGCAGATAGCACACACTAAATTCAAAAATATCTTTCTCTTCTCTTCTTTTTTAATATAATTGCTATTATCATTTCCTTTTTGTTATATATAATATTAATTGTCATTGTTATTTTATTTGCTATTGAGATAGAATGACACAATGCCAGACACAAGACTTGCTGCCTTTGGAGCAGGCAAAACAGGCACAGCAGGATGCTTTCAACAGCTTCTGTGCACTATGTTGTCCTAATACAAAGGTATCATATGGGCCAAAACAGAAGGAAATTTCCACATTCTGTAACAAGTTCTATGTCAATGAGCCTGTGGAATTGGAGGTTATACCAAATAATCTGGCTAGCTGACACCCCCCCCCCAGCCACCCAGGGGTTAGGGGTTTCACTGAAACCCATTCGGGATCTGTATTATTTTCAGTGTGGCACCGAAAATAATACAGATCCCGATAATGTTTTAGTAAAACATAAGCCAAAAGAATATGTAAAGAATATATTAAATTATTAGTAGTAAATGGGATAATAAAAACAAAATAAATTTATTTTATCTGAAGCAATGTGCCAAGATTATTTAAATAAGTAATAATTAGGCAAATGCTCACAGACTATGAGGTATTAGATGACCCCCATTATGAGACATTGTCACACCTGTAAAAGTAGCACTACTTATATGGAATTGTGTCTCAGGATGATGCAGATATCAGGATGGCTCTGGTATCATTGACAGATCAACACTTTTAGCATACTGTGTGGCAATAATGGATTTACAGTGCCTCCAAAAACTGTCCCAATGTTTTTTATATTAGGCTATAACAACATATAGCTTTTAGTACAACTAAGCTACCAATGCCTAACTACTATTTTCTAATAGCCCAATGTAGATTCTCTTAGAAAATGAAGTGTTATATTTGTAAGTCAATATGCAAAGAAATAGGAGAAGTTTGAAAAGTAGTTTAGCATTGGGGTAGTTATTGAGCCAGTTTAAAAATTAAAATTAAAATTAAAATTAAAAAACCTGTTAGCAGTTAATCCAGTTACCCCAATTAGTAATACCCTTTTGCACATAATTAAGCATAGTGTCAATTATCCTTTGGCACTCAGACTTGGTGATGCTCTACCATGTTTTGCTGATTTTCTTTCAGTGTTTGATTATTCTCTTTGGTGGTTGCTTTAAGCTATGGTAAGGAAGTCCCCTGATCAATGTATACATGTTTTAAATGTCAGTTAGGTTAGAAAACTGCACAGTTCTAGTTATGACCCTAAAAGAACACTTTTCGTTTTATTCCTAGGCACATTTGGCCTTGTCTTTGTGGTCATTGCTATGCCAAATAATGATCTCATCAACACTGAAATTACAATACTAAATAATTGCAAACAGATCTTCTTCAAGAATAGTTTTGCAGAGTTGCTGATCCTGAATATGGTTGATCTTGATAAAGTGATCCATTCCCTGGAATGTGAGATTGCTTCAAAGTTTGATGCTTTCATCTCCATGCCTCACTGTCTAATCACAACCTTCCTGACCATCCAGAGTGCCTCTAACCCAATTAAAATAAAGATCATATAAACTAAATTAGCTGGATTTATCTATATTTGAACATACCACTTTTCTCCAGTCATTGATATTTAAGTCTTTGTAGGTGTTAGCCCAGCCAGGGCATTTCATCACATTTATTAATAACAGTTAAGGCTCCATAGGCTTAGCAATAGACTTTATTCCTTTATTCTAAATGTCATTTCAAAATCTGATAGTAAACACAGACAGATTGACATTATTTCTCTAGGCATTGGTTACACCTATGGGGGTCATCTAATACCTTGTAATCTGCGAGCATTTGCCTAGTTGCTACTTATTCAAATAATCTTGGCACATTGCTACAGATATAATATATTTATTTTGTTTTTATTATCCCATTTACTACCAATAATATAATATATTCTTTGCATATTTATTTGGCCTATGAAACTGGGTCCCCCTGCAGTCAAGCAGTCGCACTTAGACCAAGAGGGTGGAGTAGAGCTATACTCAAGAAATACAGTTAGACCTAGAGAAGAGCTGCACAGAAGGAATTATTCAAGTATAGAAGAGGGCCGAGAAAACACAAGAAGGCAATCTCCAAGCAGGTCCCCTCCTGCATACTCAGAATATACCAGTTAGCATCATGGTGTAAATATAAAAGCCCCTAATCTCTAAATGGCTGAAAGTGTGTCAACTGGCCAGATGATTTGGTATGACCTCCATAAGTGAATAAAAGAAGATTTTTTGAGAATTGGTCCAATAACTGTCCCAATGCTAAGCTACTTTTCAAACTTGTTCTATTTCTTAGTTTATTAACACACAACCATACAACATTATTTTCTAGGAGAGCCAATGCCGGGCTACTCAGAAATAGTAGTTAGAGGTTGACAGCTTTAGTGTTTCAAAAAGTACATGTTCACAAAGTCAAATGTAAAAAACATTGGGACAGTTTTTGGAGGCACTGTATGTTGTACTAAGGACATATAATAAGTGCACAGGCACTAAACTGGTTGATCATACTTTTTGAATGCACTGTCAGTAAAATTGATTTGTTGAAATGACATGCATGTCCTGTTTTCTAATCCACTCACTTGTCTTTTGTTTGAGGTGCCATGAAAGAATAGCTTAAACAGGGAAAGTCCAGCAATCTTGCCAAGACATGATCAGCCTATATCCTGGACTGGTCTCTGGATGTGAACATACTGGAACTTAAATTCCCAGCAACCTTGTTGGTACAGAGGTACCCATTACCTGAGTGCTATTTTTTTCATGAAATCGAGGTAGAAAGTTGTGTGACTGTACGGAACAAAGTTCTTAAACTGTAACCAATTGCCTCAACATTCCAAGACACAAGATATGCACACAATCTAATATAAACAACTGGTGTAGGGAAGACACAGAGCAATCCTGTCTAAGCAAGATTTCTTTAATTTGTGCCACTATGATTGGATAACATCACAGTTAGTCAGAAATCTAGTTCCTTCGCCAGCGGGCTAGGGAAACTAGCCACATATATAACTGAGACCAATCTTAATTAGCAAAGCGTCTAACTGATTAACAAACTGAACAATTTTAACCCTGCCACTACAGGTGCCCCATTACCTAGTACTGGCTTAATATACCAGCAGTTATAATCAACAAGATCATCCCAGAGCCTGTGGTGTGTAATCCCTCTCCCACCAGCAGTGATTCCGATAAAGCCAGTATGCTGTAGATGTAGGGAATACTCCCACTAGGATAGTATGTGTAGATACAGGTAGTAATCATATCAAGCAATGTAACATCTAGTGTGTTTACTCACCACAGCAGATTGGTTTCTATTCTAAGCACCCTCCATATTCGCCATATCAGAGTCTGTTACATACCATTTGAACGGTGAATTCAGTAAAGTAAAAAGTTGTGAATGAAAAAAAGGCTTAAGAGAAAATCAGGCAGAGCGCAGCATCTGTCTTCGAATACTTCTAAGCCTTGAATTTTTCTTCAGCTCGATTTTGGGGTAGCAAAAATGTGCAGCGCCACCTTTTTCTTTTCGCGGTTTTCTTTTGTGCAGGCCTATT
Organism: Coemansia erecta; assembly: GCA_027574685.1. Taxonomy (NCBI): domain Eukaryota; kingdom Fungi; phylum Kickxellomycota; class Kickxellomycetes; order Kickxellales; family Kickxellaceae; genus Coemansia; species Coemansia erecta. The sequence continues at coordinate 4,972 of JANBOJ010000140.1, forward strand.
TGCGCTCTTTTTGATCTCTCTGGCACCTGCAGCTCATTCAAGTAAAAGTATTTCTGGGAGGCGATTTCAAGAAATATGCGCAATCCCTGTATTCATGTGCGTTATCCATGACTTGTATTTATCGTATTGCAGTCAGCGATGTCCAACGAAAAATCCACCAGTTTCTATTTAGCGCTCACATTAAGCGCACCCTATTACGTTTTGTCTAAATTAAAATGAACCGGCCATCCCCGGCTTGGTTTTTCTAAATAAGTTTGACTGTAGAGAAATTTAGAGGTTTGATAATAAAAACGAAAGCTAAAACAAAGAAAATGGGGAAATTTAGAGCATCTGGTCAACCACCAGACTGGCCAGCTCAGACATCTCGCGCCACTGGATCATGTTGCCGTCGAACACGATGACACGACCCAGGCCGCCGAAGCCAATGCGCGACAGATACTCTTTGTGCGCCGGCACCATGCTGCGGTCGAACGACAGGTTGTCGTGGTGGCCAAGCGACGGCGTCGACGATTGCTTGCTCATCAGGCTGGCCGTGTCCTGCGACCTTGCGCTGTTCAGCAGAGCACTCCGGTCAGCCGAGTCCTCGCGACCCCTGGTCGGTGGCGCATTCGATATCCGGTGGCTCGTTGGCGGCACAGCAGCTGTCGCGCCCACAGACTTGCGCGTCGTCGACGCAATTGCCTCGACAGTTAGCGAGTGTGCGATATCGGCGAGGTTGCCCGACCCGCCGTTCTTTTGCTGCAGCAGGCTTTGCTGCTGGATAAACAGATCGGGGTCAAAATGAGGGCGCACAATCGCCAGACGCACCATGACGTCGTGGAGCTTGTGTGTCAGCTTCGAGTTGTGACTGTTGTTCATCGTCGTCGACATTGTCGGCGCTAGCGACTCGATCACCAGCAGACTCATCGTTGCGTCGGCCCACGTAATGTTCGACGCCAGGATGCTGTACAGAATCATCGTCTCCTGGTCCGACCGCGTCTTGTGCAGCATAGATGCCAGAATCGACGGGTACAGGATGTAGTCCGACTGGCAGTTGCGCGCAATGTCGATCTTGTGGATCTGGTCAAGAAGACGCACGTAACCGCCGTGCTCGACGTTCTGCTTCATATCTGAGCTCATCGCGAGACCCGAAGACGTGAACACATGCACCAGCTCCTTGCGCACGCTTGCCGTCGGCAGGATGATGATCAGGTAGGGCAGGATCAGGTCGTACTTGCGGTCAGGGTTCTCGGTGTCAGCCTGCTGCCACTTGCGGCAGTTGGCAACAATGCTGATTACCTGCAGCAGCACCTCGTACGCCTCATCCTTGGTGCTCATGTCCTCCATGCCACGCAGCAGGAGCAGCGACAGGGCAGCGCAGAACGAGTAGCGGAAGCTGATACCCGTGGCCTCGTCCATCTGGTCGGCTGCCTTCTCGACGGCAACACGAGCAGACATCAGGAAGTGCTGGAAGCCATCGCCGTTCTCGGGCATAAACGCGCCGCACGAGTCGAGCGTGCGGATGACCTTCGAGATCAGGCTCAGACCAACTTTGTACAGCGCCAGGTGGCCAATCTGCATGACCGCAATACCGACCCAGAACAGGGACGCCAGGTACGACGAGTCTGGGGGCAGGTTGCCCACCATGTTGACCAGACAGAGAAGCACTGAAATAGGCAGCGACTCATCGGTCTCACCAAGGCTTGCCAGAGCGCCACGCAGCGTGGCCAGCGTCTGGTAGAGCAGGTCGTCGTCGACCTCGTCGTAGGCAGCCAGCTTGCCCAGCAGCACGAACGCGCGCGGCTGGATCGCTGGGTTGAACACAAACGTCGACGCCGTGACCAGCGTCGTCCAGCGAGCACGCCAGCTGTTACCACGCCCGTTAGCAAATGCCGTGTTGTCCATGATCCGCAGGAATATCTGCGCAACGCGCTCAACACCGGCCAGCGCCTCGCGCGGTGACTCGAGCGTATGTCCGATGTGGTTCAGCTCGTCCTTGAACTCCATCAGTGCCTCGGGGTTGAGCGTCGAGGCGGCACCGCCACGCGTGTACGACGAGGCAATGAATGTGACAGTGCTCGTCGACTTGGCACGCAGACCAAAGTTGAACTTGGTGCGGGTCTGGATCAGCTCAGCAAGCTGCTGAGCCAGCTGCGCGTACGGCGTCAGGTTCAGGTTCGGGTTATTAGCCTCAGCGGTGACGTTTTTGTCGCTCAGCTGGCGCACAGGGTTGCCGGCAAAGCTATTAGCGCCGGTGATGCTTGACGAGAACGTCGGGTCAATAATCATGCCGTTGCACTGCGTCAGAGCCAGACTGTGAACAACGTGCATGACAATACCGTGGAGTGTGGCCTGGATCAGACCAGGGCCAGCCTTGAGCAGCATGCAGGCAATGAATGCAATGTCCGGCAGGTACTCATCGGCCAGGTTGCAGTTCGAGAAGCTCATTGTCAGCAGCAGACGCATGTAAACTGCAATCTCGGGCCACAGCTGGTGCGACGAGATGTGCGTAACGCTCATCGAGCATGTCTGGGCTACGAGCTTGCGCAGACGCGGCGCCAGCTTGTTGTACCGCGGGTTCTTGCCAGCAAGCGTGGCAAGGATATCGGCAATCAGCTCAGTCTCGACCGTCAGCGCACCATACTCGAGCGACACACTGACCAGGATGTCAAGCACGATGTCGGTCAGCTCCTCGACTCGGGCAATCAGCGACCAGACGTGCTCCTTGAAGTGCATGTACATTGTCGGCTCCTTCAGGTGCAGGCGGACAAGGCTGCGGATGACGTCCAGTGTGCGCTCGTTAGCATCAGGGTGCGTTGCTGTGTCGTGCGTAAACTGGCCCAGACACAGCAGCCACGGCTGGATGTAGTGCAGAATCCAGGGTTTCAGGTTCTGCGCACACTTGGTGAACGCCAGCAGCGCCTCAGACAGCAGCTCGAGCGTCATATCGGGCGCGCTGATGCTCAGGCGCGTGCAGATACGGAAGATGAACTGCAGCGGGTTCGGCGGCAGGCACAGGTCGCTGGCAAAGGCGAGCTCGTGGCCGACGTCCATGTTGAATGTGGCGACAACTGAAATCAGCATGCGGTAGGCCGAGATACGCAGGGCAGAGTTCTCGGAACCACAGTTCAGCAGCGCAACATTAAGGAGCGTGCCGGGCACATCCGCCGGGCGGATAGCGCGCTCCTGCACAGTCTGCACGTTTGTGTGGTTGGTAAAGCGCGCACGAGCACTACGAAGCGCCTTGAACAGCAGCTCGGCCTTGGGGCTCGAGAAGATAAGCGGAATGCTGCCGCCCTCGAACCGGATCGACACGAGCTGATCCTCGCTCTTGCCACGACCGTTCGGACCGTTCTCACTCTCAGAGTTGCGACTGGCCGTGCGCTGCAGACCACCACGGACCTTATGACCGCTACCGGCTTCGCTGCCATCGGCGCTGACCGGGAAGTCGGTGTTCGGCATCATCTGCACGTCCGAGATCTCGGTGATGTGGAAGACGTCGTTAAAGTACGTACTCAAGCCAAACACCTCCTGGCGGCGCAGCGCCGTAATCTGCATGGCTTCGGGTGTAACCTTGACCATACACGGCAGCGGTGGCTGCGTGCGCGACACACGGGTCACAGGCGAGATGTTGATACCGTTGTCGCTGTCCAGCGACACCGTGCCAGGTGGCAGATCAGCCTGCGGGCTCGCTAGGAACTCGCTCAGATCGCTGAGAGTGTGCGGGAACACCGAGCGGCGAGCAAGGCGCTGGGGCAGCGACAGGTTGACGTTCTTGGCGTACTTGCGGAAGTGGCTGTTGACGTTGTACCAGTAGATCGACTGGACGTTGTTGATAATCGACTCGGGCACAATCCGCTTGAGCTGGCCGAGCCACTGCATCGGAACCTCGTTAGCCGGTCCAAACTGCGTCAGGTCAAAGAACACCTCAAAGCCCTTGCTCGAGAACGGCTCGATAAGACGCAGTATATGCAGCATCACCAGGTCCATGTCAAGATACTGCATCTGCATGCGACGGACAATAACATAGACGACCGGGCGCTTCTCGCGAGACACGCCGCCAATGTAGACAATTGCCTTCTTTGCAATCGAGTCCGTGTTGCGGCCAACATCGCGACGCAGAATGTCATTGAACATCTCCTCGCTGCCAATGTTGTTGTTCGAGCCGGCCTCGACAGCCGCCGCCATCTTTGACTGCGTGGCCTCCACGGGCGCCGCCAGAGGGCCCAGCTGGCGCATCACATAGGAAACCTGAGTAAAGAGGTTCTCGGTGGCCGTGACCTCGCCAGTCTTACCACCATTCTCGGCGCCATTCGACGTCTTGCCGTGTCCAGAAGAACCAGGCGCTCTCTCGGCATTAGGCGAGGTCGGACCCTGTCCGTTGGCAGCAGCCGTGACAGCTGCAGTGGCCAGGGCAGCATTGCGCGAAAGCGTGCTCTTGCGCTTGTCGCTGGTCTTTGACTGCACGTTCATCCGGACCATCGACTCGCGTGCGAGGTATGTCTCAAGGCGGTCAAGGTGGTCAAAGATGAACCGCTGCACAATCGTAAAGTCCTTCGGGGTCACACCCGCCATATCAGCATTGCTAGGTTCGGTCTCGGGCTCGGACGCAACATAGTCTGTGCTTGGGCGCCCGCCCATGACGCTGGCTGCTCCGGTGCTCGACGCAATGCTCTTTGCAGGCCCCTCGAAAACTGACTCGGCATCGTCAGTCAGCTCGGCAATCTCGGACAGGAAGTGCATTGTGCGCATGCGGTTGTCCGTGATAAACTTGTTCAGCGGCACCATGTAGGTCTCCTTGTTGCCAAACAGGATGTCGTTGGCCAGATTGTGCGTGATCTTGGTACACAGGATCAGACCACGGCGTACCTCGGGGTTGGTAATCGGGCCGCAGATACCGTGCGAGTCTGGTGCAACAATTGCAGGGCAGAGGAAACGCAGGAAAATGAATCCGCCGATAGCATTGTATCCGGCATCAGGGAAGCGAGTAATGACGACGCGGTAAATCAAGTTGCAGATCCAGCGCAGGGTGGGAGGCAGGTTCTGAACCGATCCAACAATTGCATCGATAACCAGCGAGCACAGACGCTCAACGTTCTTCAAGTTGCGGTCGCGGTCGGCAGACTCGGCCATCTTGTTCGGGTTCAGCTCAAATGTCAGCGTACCAGGCGACTGCGCAAGCAGCTTGCGGATTGCAGGCACCAGCGTAGACTTGAGGTAGGCGTCGCCGTGCAGCTTGGCATAGTACGACAGAAGACGCGTAGCAAGACAGTTGCGACGGAACAGCTCAGCTGCAGAGTCCGTGCGCTCGAGCTCAACCGTGACAATGCGCTCAAACAGAATCTTGGTCTGGTGTCTTGATTCAAAGATGTTGATCAGCGCTGCACCCAGCTCATCGACGTCCTGGACCTGGCACACCTCGTTGATTCCAAGCAGCAGCTTGAGGCCCGGGTCGACCAGCGCCTCAACCAGGCGAGCCTTCCAGTGCTCGGGGGTGTCGCCGTTCAAGCTGTCAATGTCGATACCCTGGTTCAGGATTGTCGTGAACATGTCAGTGAACAGAGCGCGAAGCTTGGTGTCCTCGTGGTAGATGCTCGACAGCGAGTACTGCAGACCAATCTCGAGGTTGGCAGCCAGCATGTTGGTCAGACCCTTGATGGCGATGTTCAGCAGAAGCTCGGCGTTCTGCGATAGCTCGCGATTGAAGCGGTTAGGACCAAGCTGGGATGCAGCCGTAAGGGCAGCAACTGCGGCGGCTGCAGCTCCAGTACCGCCGGTGCCAGCGCTGTAGATGTTGCGCGCAATGTCACGACCAACGACAACATCGGTTGTCGATGCCACAAAGCTCTCGCTGCGAGCAGGGCGAGCACGCGAGGTTGCTGACGCACCGTTGGGCGCAGGGCCAAGCGCAGCAACGGCAGCAGACTGCGTTGCATGCACGCTAGTCATCGTGCTGAACTCCTGAATCTCAATCATGCGGCACTGGCTCATGAACCGCACAAAGAAGTCAAAGTAGCGGCGGTAGGCACGGCCTCGCTGCGAGCGAACGTCGACAGGCTGGTTAGTGTTGTTGGCCTGAGCAGGGGTCGACATCGGCTTGACTGGAAGCTTGTCCAGCACCTGGATCAGCACACGCATCGTCGATGTGGTAAGATCGATTAGCAGCTTGGACATATGCGCCTCCTCTGAGCGCAGCGTGCGCGGATCCATGGCGCGCAGCTCGGTAACCCAGTTGACAAAGACCTCCAGCAGGTCATTGCGCAGGTTTACCTCCTGCACCAGAGCCTGGCGCAGGGGCGACTGCAAGAACACGTCAAGCATGCGTGTGAAGCGGATACGCTCCTGAATGGCACCATTGACCGCCTGCAAAGACGCTGCATTAAGGTACTTGCTCATGGTCAGCAGCACGGGGCTGAAGTCAATGTTCATGGAGCTGCGCAGAAGCGAATCGGTGACCTCGCGATCGATAAGCGACTCGATAATCGAGATACACTGGCTGACAAACAGCGTGCGGCTTTCAGACACGCTGACCTCGCCAGAGGGCAGCATGAAGCGCTTCATGTTTAGCAGACAGCCATCGAGGAACAGCATGTAGATGCCAGGATGCGTCTTGTTGCCCAGGCCCTCCTTGGTCAGCTCGCGAAGCTGGATGTCGTCTGAGACAATCAGCTTGAGGCACTCGCCAATAAAGTGCTCGAGAAGCGAGTGAAGTTCGGCTGTGTCTCCGCCACCGCCAAGACGCTCGACGGACACCGAGCTGTCCGAAATGCAAGCACCACCAGCAGCAAGAAGGAAGCCGGTGCAGTATCTCCACTGGGTGCGCAGCTCGCTCGTAGTCAGGTTCTGGTTCTTGATGATGGCGGGGAGCTGAGCACCAGCACCAACAACGCCGGCCTGGCGCGAGATTGACGTCGAATGGTAGTCGTCACGAGCCGAGGACGGGCTAAGCGACCCAGCGGCCGAGCTTGTAGCCAGGGTCGAGCTGGACGAAGCCGAGGCATTTACACCCGACGAAATGCTGGAGGCAGCATTGTGCGCTGCACGTGCACCCTTGCTTGCCTGGCCAGTCAGCTTCTCAAACATGTTGCGACGACGGCTGGTCTGGTCCTTCTTATCATCTTTCTCGCCGCGAGAGGCAGGTGGTGCACCAACAGCAGCTGCGGCCGCGGCAGCTGCAGCAGCGGTCGCGGCGGCCGTTGCGGCAGCAGCAGCTTCGCGATCGGAGGGGCTCTCGGGAACACGAGCGGTCTCTTCACGCATAACCAGAACCTGCAGCATCTGGCGCCAGAGCTTGTAGGTCTCCTGCCAGGCAGCCTGTGCGCCGGGGGTCGGGCGCATATGCTTGCGAATGGTGCGGAAGATGGCGCGCATCTGGGCAAGACGACTGAACATACCTGCCTGCTTGATGTCATTGGTATCGAGCTCAAGGTACAGACGGTTGTTGGTGACCAGGTTGTCGACCGAGATGCCAGCATCGACCATTAGCTGCATCGAATGCGTCTTGAGACGCATGCATTCTTGAGTAAGCTGCGAAATGTCTGCGTCGTCGGCCCACAGATGGAGCATGACAAACACCTCGAATGCGACCTCAAACTGCGGGTAGTCGGCCATCTCGAGGGAGACGCCGATGGCGCCGTTGGTAAGCTCAAGAATGCTGTTGGACAGAACAAGCATATCGTACATGATCTCGAGAAGCTGGCGATGCTGGGCCATCGAGCTGGTAACCATGCTGTGGACGATGGCACGGCATATGCCCTGCATGACCTGCAGACTGAGAGTCCACAGCGCAAAGGCAATATCGGCGCTCTGGACCCACTCGTGCACAACCAGCGGGCTGAACAGCGAGCGCAGCGCAATGCCCGCAAAGCGCTGCATGGCGATCGATGGCTCCTGGATGCACTGAGAGATCGTATTGACCACAACCTCGAGCGACTCAAACTTGGCGTCCTCGTTCTCGCCGTAGATGGCCAGGCGAGGGTCCTGGGCAATCATGACCAAGATTAGCGTTACCAGCTGCACACGTTGGGCAATCTCGTTCGGCGGAATGACCGAGAACTTTTCGCCGCTTCCTGCAATGTTCATCGCCATATCGCAAATCGACTTGGGCTGGTTGAATCCGCCGGACGCTTCTCCAGGAAGGCGGCGGCCGTAGCCTGCGTTGCGTGCTTGGGCGCCGGCGCCAGCAGCCTGCTGCTCTGAAATGGTCTGGATAGTGTCGACGTTGCGGCGGAGCAGATCCAGGAACACCTTTGAGACCATCTTGTTCACAATTGGGATCGACTGGATGCCGCCCTTGACATAGTGCTTCTGGTTGTCAGCAAGGTTTATGCCGTGAACAAATGCCAGCTGGAACCAGGGCTCGGCCTTGGGGCCGGTGATGTACGGCAGGAAGAGCTGGAGTGCCTTCTCGGGATTGAGCTGAAGCTGGCTTCCCATGGCACCGACCATAAGGAGCTTGGACTCGATAGGCTCCTCGCGGAACGGCGACAGGCGGTTGCTCGTGTCCAGGGTAATGGCATTGACGTCGTTCTGCAGAAGCTCGGCCAGGCGTCCAACATCGTTGCCAGGCAGAGGAGACAGGACGGCCGCAACGCGCAGAACCTCATGCGCAGCAAGCAGTACACCCTCGGGGACATCTCTCGAGGTCAGCATCTGGTGGATGCGGGCAATAAAGCGGACATGGTTCGAACATCCATCGTCATGGCCCTCGCTGTGCTTCAGAGCATGCTCGGTCGCATGGACAACAGTATCGGGGCATATGAGCAGTAGCATCGCCTTGAGCTGGTAGAACGCCGGATGGGCGGACGAGCGGCCGTGGCTCTCGACAATAGCACGCAGACTCTCGGCCAGCTGCTCGATCCGGTTGGTCGATGGACGGTACATGTTGCGGTACATGTCAATGAAAGTACCGCCACAGCGCGAAATGAAGCCCCAGATAACGCGGCGCAGCACAATGGCAAGCTTGAGCTGGTCTGAGGCCTTGAGGCGATTAAACACGTCGGCGAATGCATCGATGACCTGCGCCAGACGATTGATATCCATCGTGGCAAACTCGAGGAACCGGATATCGGTCAGATCGGCCACCTCGTCGCCACTGGAAAGAACCAGGTACAGGCAGCTCTTGGCGCGCTGCATAGCAACATTCCAGTTTGTGGCCGACACAAACATAAACATGGCACCAGCAGCCTCCTGGATCTCAAAGCCTATGTCCGCAGTAGGCTCGGCAATGCACCCGCGGACGAACTTGTTGAGCATCGACGAGCCGACGGCAATGTCCATCATGCTGGCCGAAAGCGCAGTGCTCTGGGACGTGTGTGTGCCACGCAAAACAAACATGTAGCGCGACTGGTTGCCGACCGTATCAGCAAGCAGGCGCACCGAGTGCGGGCTGGTCCAGTTGCGGAAGTACTGGGTCGCAATCGAAAACGCGCGCTTTGCAACGGGCTCCTCAAGCGGGGTTGGGTAGTAAAGATCAAACTCGCCGACGTTGTATCCACTGCCGACGGCTTGTGGGCCATCGGTATTGTCGCCCTCGTCGCCAGGGTTCCTCGGAGAGCTTTTGACCAGAGCCCTGTCCTTGTTGATGCCCTGGGCTGCGTATATCTGATGCCAGTGGTAGAACATGCCCATAGCAATGACACGCAGCACAAGCAGCTGAGACTGCTGATACAGATTCCCGCTCCTGGAATCGCCGTTCTGGCCGGCCCTAGAGATGGCCTCGAGCAGGCTGAATAGGCGTCTCAACAGTGCGCTCAGACGCATCTCGTGCAGCTGGATGAGCACATTGACGTTTTCGTAAAACTCTTTGTCTGCTGAAAGCTGATCGATTTGCCGGCCGCTGAAGCACGGCAGCTAAAATAGGAGGATGGGCGCGAATTGATTGGTATACCATGGTGAGTTAGAGCCGGTGTTTGTTGGATAGTAGCTATCGACTGTGCGTGTTGTTGCCGTCCGCTACAGAAAGCACAGATGCCATGCCCTCCCTCTTCTTGGCATGGCAGTAATAAAGCCGAGCCCTGGACGTGCTACTGTGAGAGTGCGTAGCGAGACCCACACACACGCTTTCCCGGGTTAATGGGCTGCTTGGACAGCAAAAAAAAAGTACTTACCATATCCTTAAAGCTGGCAATAAGCCTTTCTACGAGAGCAACTTCGTACGGCATCTTCTACGCTGTAAAGTATGGCTCTGTGTGCTGAATAAGAACGCGGCGAGAGGAGAAGGTGATCGAAACTCGTTACTATGCTGTAGCAGTACTAGTCGTTGTCGTCGTAGTCTTTGGTCTTTGGTCTTTGTCGTCGCTGTTGTCGTGTAGTCAATAGAGCGGAGAGAGAGAGAGAGGTGGTTTTGTTCAGTCTAGCCCGCGACCAGGACAATATAGGTGTGATAGAAAAGTAATAAAAATAGAAGCAGAGCGGATAACCCAGAGAACCGGCAGCAGGACTGTATGCGCTGTTGTGGCCTATTTTTTGTTTTGAGAGTAGAATGTGTATACGTGTGAATTAAGCAAGAGAAGACGATTTGCGACGTTAAATGTGAATACGAAATGCAGAATAGTAGAAAATTAGCAGAGGCAAAAGAGGGTCTCGCTTGGCGAACGCAACAAGAAGGGAAAAAGAAACTTTTAGAGAGTCAGTGGAAGAAAGAGGAGAAGAAAGACACGCTGAACGAGCAGGATAAACAAATCGGCCGTAGATTGGCATTTTCTCATCGCTTCAGCATAGCTAAAGTGGATGTTTAAGCATATTGCGCTGCCTGCCCGCCTGCCTGGAGTCGGCATCGGCATCGGCACGAGCATCAAAAGAGGGGATGGAAATAGGCAGGCGGCACACAGCGGAGGGCAGCAGCCGATCTGAGCGACAACAAAAGGTGATTAGAAGGGCCCAATGCATGGCATGTTTAAAAAAGGCAGAAGGCAAATCATCGCGCTTTCCCCCTCCCTCTAATAAGGCACAGAATGAACTTGATATTCTTGTTTTGGAGTTGTCTTTGTGGAGAAACTCGGACAAGATTCATATCATCGTACCACTCATGCGCTTGCTATCTGTCTGAATAGTTTGTGCAGATAGGGTTGAGGTTGAAGCAGATGTGTTTGAAACGGATGTTTGTTGACGTTTTGCTCTGCGACACACAGTGCACTGAGGCAGAGCTGAATGCGAGATTCGAAAACGGAAGCAGCGGATCTTCAGCTCGCCTCGCCGCCTATTCAGAGCAACGGTCCTGAGTATCGGCATCCGTAGAGAGCAGCAGGGGAGGGGAACAATAGACGGACCACGTACACAAGATGCATACCCCCTCTTTCTTGCACATCGTGCAGACTATGCTCTAAACAGGTTGCGCATTGTGCCTGCACAAGCACGCCCTTGTGCAGTGCTCCCTGCTCTGCTCTGCTCGCTGGCTTATCCGTGCTTGGTAGCCAGAGGGGGTGTGAAGCGCATAATGGCAGACAATAAAAATGCCAAGGGCATATGCGGGACTGCGGGCCAGGAGTTCAATGCAAGCGGTGCATTCATGCCCGGTCTAGTGTGTATGTGTTTGTGCGCTGCCCTCTCCCTGCTTTAATAGCTTATTTCGTCTCTATTTGAGAGGCAAGCAGTCGGTCTAGATGGGCTGCCTGTGCTACATCAGCATATGCAGCGCAGGATGTAAAAGGGAAAGTGGAGACAGAGACCCTACCATTGGCACTGTCGCAAACAACGTCGAAACAAAAACAGACAGCAGTCTAGAAATAGGCATGCCGCTGACTGGCCAAAACTATTGTCTGGAAGCGTCAGAAATCAGGCACTTTTCGATAAGAAAGGGCGACGGAGCCGAGGGCGCTCTTCCGGGACTTTGGAAGTGCAGAGAGGGGGTAGCATGGCTCGTCTGGGAATGGAGTCAATGTCCTTTTTTGGAGGGGGCTGGGTGCGGAATCCGAGCAGCGCTGTGGCTGCTGCTGCAGAGGATTAAGCGATAGGAGGTGGGGGACACATCGTGGGTTCTGCATTGATTCGATTGACAATTGGCTGTGGCGGAGGGCTCCACAGCATCGCCCGCACTTGATTGTAGTCTAGAACGAGCATTATCGCAGCGTATGTTGTTTACCTTTAGGGAGTTGGCAGATTTGCGGTCAGCGTAGAATTAATTAGAGATACAGCGCCAGTCTATAGCCCCGTATCTACTAAACGCGGCGAGAACTCAATAACAGTGGGAAGGGATCTCGATAAAGTAAAAGTCTAACGCTCAAAGACAGAATGGCGCAGGTCTGTGGCGGTGCTTTTTTATATATAAAGAAATACGAAAACGAAGTGTGTGTCTGCGAAAGACAGAGAGAGAGAGAGAGAGAGAGATAGGTGTAGGAAGACAAGTGTGGAAAAATAGCAATAAAGTAAATAGAGTAGCCAGGTAACACTCTAATAACAGAAATTTAAGGAAGGGAAAAGGGTGCGAGAAAGGTAAAAACATGTGTGCGGTTCGCTGCAACGACAAAATGTGCATGTAGCTTTACAGCAAGAAGACACGCGCCCGCTCGGCGTGTTTAGATGGACGGATTGCTTAGGTTTGCAGTCTTTCTTCTTTCCAACCTGTCGCACCAGTCAGCCAAGGTTGGATTGCAAGCCCGCCGCAAGCCCGTTTTCGTGCCAGTCTGCCCATTTCTGGGCCTTGTGCTCTTCTCTACACCAGCTTCTTTTGTGGCATCGGCGGCCTCTAGCGTGATACATTGGTGGTGTTGCACACGGATTGCCCTCATCAGCAGGAGCATCATCGGAAGCGGCAGCAGCAGCGGCAGCAGCGGCCCAAACAGCGGAGCACATCCTTTTCCACGCTGGAAAATAAGGCAGCTGGCAGCATCGTCAACAGTGGCGAAAATGGATAGGATTTCCAGAGCAAGTAAAAAAAGCATACTTTTTTAGCTCTGCCGCCGATCAGAATGATTTCGACCAATTAATGCATCGTTGCAAGTCCTGCCCCGCTTGACTTGCGCGTAAGTGGAAGAGAGACAGTATTCGGTCGAGCGGATTGGCGGCGACGTGCGTTTTAATTCCTACGCTCTTTTGCAATAGTAAATCGGCAGCCACACCTCCTTTCTAGCGTAAAATTAGTCAAAACAGGTTTTTTGTTTTGATTTGCGTGACCTGTGGAAAGAATCTGCCCAAACAAGCTATCTTTGTAAGTCGAGGTGTAACATGCAACTGCACAACTGCGTGCTTATGTCCCGTGAAGTATTAATTTTCTATTTGCAGGCTGCACATCCTCCGCATCAAAAGAAAACAAGGTTGTAGAACCAACATGAGTCCCTTTTACCCGGATTCAAATGGTCGACGGCTACAGTTTGAGTTGGGGAAGAAGCGTGCAAGAGATTGACCAAAACATTGGACCTGAGAGCGTATGCAATGTAAACAGCCGTGGTGAGCCAGCAGGCAGGATTCCCCGCATACACACATTGTTCACACGGGTGAGGGTAAGCATAAGCTTAAACCAAACCAGATAGCGACGACATGTTGGGAGACATGGCAATGTCGAGGCTTTCTGGCAACATTGTCTCGCGTATTAAACCGTCTGCAATGCTAGTGCAAGTTGGCGGTGATCAGCGTGATTAAGATAGGCTGACACACACAGACTGTGAAATGCGAAATGCGAAATGCGTGGATTTGCAAGCATGTGCTACGCGCGCTGTCTGTCATGCAGCTGCCTTCGGCGACTGCGTGCTTCCGACGGTCCGCAGGCAGCGCGGCGGTCTCTATGGCATCTTGCGCTAAAGCACAGCCGAAAATCCAGCCTTGCTGGTAAATGAATTTTGCCGCCTTCCGTATTTGTCCTGGCGTTACCATTAATGGGTGGATGATTGGCAAGAGACTGACAGAATGCCTCGTCGCATCTCTTGTAAAAGAAAAAAGAGTGCACTGACAAAGCGCGTGGCAGAGTTCGCCATATGTCTTGGTTTTGTTTCAGTGCAGCGGCTCAGCACCAGATTGTCGATGCGGAGCTATGGCTTGGAGGTGCTTGGATGCCTAGGTGTGCTCGGATGTGCTTCTAGCGGCGAGTGGCGAAATGGCGCATGTCGTGTTATTGTTTCGACTGCAGATGGACACCATATCCAAAAGAGTTACCCAAACGGGACGGCGTCGCTTGTTTATGCCAAGGTGCATACGCGACACATTTGGTGTTCAATGTTGTACTGCTGTGCTCGCCATCGGTGGCAAATGCATACAGAATGTAAACAAACGGATTTTTGAATCTTGCCGTTACCAATTTATTTTGAAGATCTGTGCTTTACCAGGCACCCGCCCAAGGGCGGCCATCAAGCAATGTCATGTCTGAAAAAATGTAAATAAACCGATGAAGCGTAAACAACATGGGCTGTAACCAGATATAGTGCGGACATTCATATTTAGCCGTCACGATTCATAGTGGCAGCAGAAATCCATCGGTTCTGCTCGCTCTGGTACGAGTTGTACCAGCAGCAGCAATGGAAAGTATGCTCGGATGCCGACTGACCACGGATTATGCAAGAGCTGGGTCATTTTGTTTTCCATTTTTCTTTGAGACAGCTCCATTATCCGAGTGTTTACACAAACGCCCATTTTGTGTGTGTGTTTGCGTGGGTCAATAGTCACGCGTATGCCTCTTGCGGTAGCCTCTTTTTTCTAGAGCAGCCGCCCGTCCATTGTTGTCCGTTGTTGCCCACAGAATCGCTGCGGAGGAGATGCGGCTAGCCAAATAAAATAACGCCTCTGACCCGGATAATGGCCCAATGGGAGGCTTCATATTTGCAGGCGACCGTCGGATGAGATGATATGCTGCTGTACACAGACGACACCTTAATCAGAGTCTGTCAGCTATCAGCGCGTCACACGGAGAGGAAGAGGAAGAGAGGGAATATAGGGCGGCGTGCCGCATGTATCCCGCGCTCCACCGCACCAACTTCCCCCCAGTCAGCAAATGAAAGCACGGACGATAACATCAAAATACGAAGCAAAGAGAGTGTACACCTAAAACGGAAAGAAAATGTACACCACTGCTGAAATGGCGGATGGGGTGTGTAGGTGGCCAGTGACAAGGCGGGCACTTTATCACGTCCAGCTTTTTGCTCAAAACATTTTCCGCATTTTCTGGCACTTTACACATTTTTGGCTGTTTTGCCTTGTTTTTCTCTTCTTTTATTCCTCTCGAAAATAAAGTAAAATACTGCCCCTCCCCTTGTATACATTCTCTTGGCCTGGCCCAAACAACCATCTAATAGACGGCATACATACTCTCGAAAGAGCAGCCCACTTGGCATTCCCGCCTCAAAAATATATATAAAAGGCAAAAGGGGCCGACGACTCTTTCGCAAAGGCATAAAGACGGACGGGCCTGTATTATTTTTTTAAAAACTTCTTTCTACGTCTTAACTATTTCTTTCTACTCTTAATCGCCGCTTCGCTTCGTTTTACTTTCTTTTTTCTGCTTTTCCCCCTCCCCACCTCACTCTTTCTCTATAGCCTTATTGCGTGGGTGTGTAGTGCGTTGCGTGCCAGTTTTAGCATTTTCTTTCACTTATACTGTCTTGGTTCCACGCGCATACACGCTCTTTCTTTTTGCTCGCGCTTCTTCTCAGCAGTTGCTTTTTTTCCTTTCTTGTTCTCACACTTTTTTCTCTTCGTTCTTTTTGCTATTATAGATTCGCTCGTTTCAACTTTTTTTATTCCTTCTCGTCTTTGCATTTACTACCTAATTCGTTCCTGCCACGCCGACACCAACAGCAACAGCAGCAGCAGCAATAACAACAACAACAGCAATAACAGCACCAGCAGCAGCTAGCCCAAACGCGCTATACTATACACACTCGTTCATATTCCAATGGCGAACAGCAGCTCCAATTCACAGTACACCCTACCCTCGAAAGAGCTAGACTGGTGGTCTGAAGGTAAAGTACCCGAACAAAAACGCGTTTATATTTCCGAGACTTTAAGGCGGGCGCCTACCTTGGTGTTTTGTTATTTTTTTTCTCCAGCCATCTTTCTCTTTCTCTTTTTCTGAAGGATGCCACGGCTATTTACAGCGTGCATATGGCTGAGAGTTTTATTTGGGTGTGGCAGTCTGCCACTGCACAAAACGAGGCACACACACACACACATACGCACACATGCCTGCTCTCACTCTCTCTGGTCTAGCGCAGGCACAGATGTACAAACATGGGTGTTTAGCAAAGCCTCAGCCCCTTCGCAGCACTCCTCCCTACACTCTCTCCTTGGTACCGCCGCTACTTTTACTCTAGCCTTGTCAGTGTTCGTCCTTTGTGCGTTCCACGTGTGCATGCGCACTATATGGTATTTTGCCCTTCCTAGTTGTCATCCTCCTGCTCTTCCGCCTTTTTTCTCCCCTTTTTATTCCCCTTATGTCTGCTGTCAACAATCGATGAATGTGCAGCAAAGAAAATTTTTACCTGGCTTGTGTTGTGGATGGACTTGTTTTGTCCTCTCTCCCTGCAGCCAGCCTAGTCTAGCGTCTCTAGTCCCGGACTAGCTGAGGTGCATATAGACTGGGCAGAAATATGATGAGCTCCATTCACTCTCTCACTCTTGCAGGGAATAGGGAAGGGGAGCCGAGGGAGCGGACATGATATGGAAAGCGCGACTCTGTATCTTAATTCCTCGGCTCTTTCCATCCCCCTCCCTTTCTCTGGACATGCCTGCTATACCAAGCAAAGGGTGATGGAGAAAAAGAATGAGCACCGCTTCACTCTATGTCGCTCGACCGTGTGAGCAGAATGTAGAGAAATATTGTGCAATATCGCGACAGCTGGCCATGTTAACTGCTTTTTTACCTTCATTTTCAGAATCACAGCGTGTTCGGATCCCTTGTGTTTCTGAAAACGAAGAAACATGCACACGCTCCCGCATTTTTCTTTTAGAAAGACCCAAGCAGTGCTTAATGTCTTAGTTTGGCCTGCTCTCCCCCCCCTTATTTGTCTCTCCATCCCTTCCCTGCCAGCGCTTTTCGCTTTGCGCGTCTGGGTGTATGTTTTGCCATTTTCGCAGTCTTGCTCTCGTGATGATGCGTCCCTACTCCCCTCCTTTTTTGGGCATTATTCTCACGCGTGCAAATGAAACAGCATCAGCGGCCCAGCACTATACAGCACCTATACCTGGAAACAAAAACGCGCTAACAATAATGCCTTGCTATATTATCATGTGTAGATGCCATGGTGCGCTTCGGAACAAACACCCAAAAAGTCAACGAGCCTGCGTGGCAGGACGTTGGCGCCAATGTCCTACGCATGGACTCGCTCTACGATGCGTCGTTCCACGACTGGCTAAAGTGCGAGGACAACGTGTCGATCATTGCGTCCTATCTGCAGCGGATTGCAAACGAGTACCCGATGGACCGCATTATCAACGCACTCAGATGGCTTGTCTCGTCGTGGAGGCTCGAGTCGACAGCAATTATTGTACGGCATATCACAGCAGACTGGGCGCTACCGCAGAGCTCATCCAAAACCAACACAGCATCATCCTATCTTGTTGACACACACCAAAAACTTTCGCAGATGGACGCCTCGGTTCTGAGTGGCGAGGCCCGGCGAGGAGTGCTTGTTCGCGAGCTTACAAAAGACTGGACATGTCAGCAGATTGCGCAGCTTATCGGCATGCTTGCAATGACGTTCTGGAGCGAGCGCTCGCACCTGGAGGCCTTTCTAAAGACGCTAGTCTCGGACTGGGACTTTTGCCGGTTGTCGAGCTTCTTTTCATATGTCAGTGGCCAGCTCGGCCTTGACTACCGTGTAAAGGTATCGATGCTCCAGCAGGCTGCGCGTCGCAACGCCTCGCGCTTGTCTCTCAAGCGGGCACGCAACGGCACAGAAAAGGTTGGCGCCTCCAAGTCTGGCAGCGAGCGGGCCAGCGCAGCAGCCCCTGCTCACGAAGGCAAAAGCGGCAACGATGAGGATAGCGACGATGTTAACAAGCGGATGCGCCACGATGATGCGGCAGGCTACTCGGTTGTCAGCGTCAGCCCTGGTGCATCGACGTCGCGTGGTAGTGGCATCGGCAATGAGACAAGTAGTCGGGCGCAGTCATCAGCTACCTCTGCAAACGAGGCTTTGAGAGCCTCCGTGACAGCCACATCTGCCTCGTCCGACGATTCTGTCTCCCAAGACCAGCAGGCTATTACAGTCCTGTCGTCTGCCAATGCTGCTAATGGTGATTCGAACCCGGCACAGCATACACCGGCAGCGTCGCCTATTCTGGCATCAGCAGCTTCTGCCCCGCGGGCACGTGTGGCAGCCTCCTCCTTTTCGGCGCGTGCCTCGCGGAGCGGCCATATGCCAACGCCCCTCCAGACAGCAGGGCAGCAGTTTTCTCGGTTTGGAGTTCACGACTCGACATCGATGCATGTGCACCACCGGACATCGCCAGCGGGGGCGGCAACCACACCGTCCTCACCTGCTGCTGCAGCTGACGCCCCGGTCTCGCCGCCTGCTACTGCATCGTCTTTCGGACGCATGGCATCACAGCCTGCAGACTCGGCAATGGAGATTGACTCTGGCGACATCCCGTCGTCAACATCATCGACAGATCTGGCATCGATGCCCTACACACAGGACCATCAGCAGCAACTGCAGCAGCAGCAGCAGCCACGGCGTCGGTCCCGGAACAACACCAGCGGCGCCACCGCAGCACCATCGATCGCATCGTCGTCTCTGGCTACAGAATCATCAGCGACAGCGGCAGTCTCAAGCTCCCGTGCCGAGAGTTCTCGGCCTACCGCCATCTCCTCGGAAGTTTCGACATCGGCTCGATCAACCGCAATGATTGTTCGGCGACCGCTCACGCCCCAAATCTCGTCGAATGTGTTTACCAGCGGCGGCGTCCACCATCCTGCCACAGTAAACCTTCGTCGCCAGCATCGCCACAACCACAGCTATCAGCATCGCGACTGTCCGCAGCCGCTGACCCCGACACACTCGTCATCCAACCTGTCTGCTATCGGATCTTCGGCGGAGGGCATGACCATGTCCTCAGGCAACGGGGCATCGTCTGCCTCGGGTCTGCTTACCAGGCCCGCCATGCGCATGCACGCAGCCAGCATCAGCGCCGCAACCACGGAGTCGTCCTCGCTCCTGGACAGCAGCAACAGCATCGGCGCTGCTGGGAATACCAGCGCACCAGCTGCGGGCATCAACGACCATTCGCCATCGCAGGACATGCAGATTCAGGAGTTCCGCGCGCGCACTGCCAGCGAGAACGAGCTGGGCCAGTTTGATGGGCCTCCGTCGACGCACCTGGCGCTGCCGTTACCGTCTGAGAATGCAGCCAGTGGCGCCAGCCTGTGTGGCCGGACGTCGGCTGCACCCTATGACGTTCTGGGCATCGTTATTTCGGGCGAGACTGAGCATCCGCAGCTTGCTGGCTCCTCCGTCTAGGCGAAAGGAAGTGCATGTGTCGATAGCTCGGTTATGTGTTGACAATTGATACCAATCCACTACATTATGTGTGGTGTATCTGAAGGCCGATGCTCCCATTCCAACACGAGTGACTGCGATTCTGTTTGTTTGGCTTGGTTTGTAGACTTTTAACCATTTCAAGTCAATACACTTATTGTTGTTATTATTACTTTACTAAACATTATCAACGTCATCTATCGTGGTCGGGGTGTTGGTCGGACGAGCACGTCTCGCATGACGTGATCGAGAAAAGCTGTGCTGACGACAAACAACGCAGCATTCACGGAATCACCTGACCACTCTATGTGTCCTTTACGGCCTGCCTGCCTGCACACCTGCTTGTATTTCAAAAGAAAAAAAAAGCAAATTTGCAGGGCTCATCCGCTCGCTGCCCTCATCCCAGGATTTCCGCAGGTCACAGGGGCGGGTTAAAAGCGAACCTTTCTTTACGACCCTTTCCATTCCTTCACTCTCTTTCTTGGATACATCCGTTTTAGTTTTAGTTTTAGTTTTCTACACACTTTTTGCACACGCACGCACACATCAATACTACAGGTTTCTATCTGCACCCGTCTTTCTTTTTCAAGCGAATATATGCCAGACTTCCGTCGTCTTAGCACTCTGATCAAGCGCCCATTTACGAAGAAGAAAGCTAGTGAAATGAGCAGCAGCAGTACCGCGAAGGCTGAGACCAAGAGCTACTCGGTCAAGATTGCCGACAATGTGGAGGGCGAGGAGCTGAACAAGGTCAAGGCGAATATCGAGGCCAAGGTTAAGAGCGCCGGGGGCACTGCCAGGTATTCCGAGCTGATCAAGACGTACATGGTGGAGATTCCGGTGCAGCCGGCGGAGGGCATGGTTGCGATTTCGAGCAAGGATGCGCTTGCGTCGAACCTGGGCAGCGAGGGCATCGAGTTTGTCGACGAGGAGGGCACGGTTACGACACAGAACTAGGTTGCTGGCATTGGGATGTCCATTTTCACCTTCCTTACACCTGTGCCGTGTGTTCCACTTGGTTGGTTTCAAATACATGGGTTTATTTATTTGTTTATTCGAGTGTGCTAGGTCAGAGTGGAAATGTAGAGAGAGAGAGAGTCAGACTATGTGCTGTCTAGCGTTTGCGCTGCTGGTCGAGAAACATGTCCCACTTGGCGTCCCTGACCAGGTAGTCGTACCACTGGCCGATGATGGGTATGGTGGCGGCGTGCCACAGCGAGTGTGCGTCGAAAGAGTCGAGCCAGGGCACAAAGTCAAACAGCTCCAGGCTGAAGGCCAAGTCGGTCAGCACAATGAGCACGGCGGGCTTCCACCAGAACGGCTGGCGATTGCGGTACGCCTGCAGGGCGACAACAAGCCAAGCCACGTTGCTCAGCAACCCGACGACGGCGTTGGCGGCCATATTATACCCGTAGTCAAAGTCGACCAACAAATACGCCACGTGGGCGGCATACAGGAGCGCACACACGGCGGCCACGACGCGCGTCTGGCGCCAAGAGTCCAGGCGCAAGGCGCGCACAACGCCGAGAAACAGGATGTACAGAACGTTGAGCCCGGCGGAGAAGTAGTCGAGCTTCTCTGTCAGCGGGAAATCGCGCGTGTGGAAGACGGCCGAGCAGATCCACGCCCACGTGCCGATGACCACGAAGACCGTGAGCCACCTACGCATCGGATGCGCCCCATGGATGCTCCGCACCAGCGGGAGGCTGCGCAGGTGCGCCCAGCCGTTCAGCAGGCTGAAGAGCACGCTGGCAGGCTCCTGCACGCCCAGAAGCCTGACGAACGGCCATTTGCCGTGGTACTGGTGGATCCGCCGGCCGTCTTGGCGTGCCTGCTGGGTCAGCGTGCGCTGGCAGTGGTAGTCGCAGTTGCTCTCGCATGTCCAGCCCAGGAGGCGCAGGTGCAGGGGCAGGGGCGGGGCGGTGGGCGTGCAGTCGGTGAGCGTGCAGGTGCCAAGGCACTTGACGAACGAGCGCTGCCGGTCGCCCGAAGAGGCGTGCGTGGCCGCCGGCAGGAGGAGCAGTAGCGCGAGCAGCGTTGTGGCCAGCAGAGGGCGCCGAAGCCAGCCGACGGGTCGCGGTATTTGCATGAGGTGGGAATTTTGTATGTATGTGCGAGTTGGAATTTGACAAGGGTGGCGAGGAGGTGAAAAAAAAAGAGAGAGAAGAGGAGAGGAAGGTTTGCAGACGGGTGTGATGCGTGTCTTGGTGGGAGACAGGTGTGTGTGGGGGAAGGGGAGAGAGTCTGCTTGTGTGAGACGGCATGCGCTGGATGCTACCGGTGTTTCGGATCGGGCTATTGCTGGCTACCAGGGTGCACTGCACACCGTCTTCTCCAGCTGGCGTAGAAAGGGGGGGGGAAAGATCATCAGACACAAAACCATAGTGGTCCCTGGCGAAACAAACGAGACGTGCAAGCATCGGCAAAGCGCCCGGCACACAGAATAATCATAAAGCCATCCTTTTGCTGCGCCATTTGCACCACTCGCACACCACTTCTTCTGCTCCCACCTTCGATCCCCACTCAAAACCACACACACCCCACACAAACACATGAACAGCCTCCTGGCGCAGCCGACGGCGCGCAAGATCACAGCGATCAGCTGGCTGCCGCCAGCCGCCGGCACAGCCTACACGGACGCAGCGCCTCGGTTTTTGGCAGGCACAGGGGGCAAGACCAAGGAGCTCGTGCTCTGGTCCACGCCCAACCCTGACTTTTCCACCGGCACGCCCGCGCTCGCCGACTTTGTCAGCAAGACGACGCACGCTTCTGGCGGCGTGCAGGCCATTGCACCGGTGACGGCCGAGCTCGTGCTCACCGCCTCGTCGCTGGGCTTCCTGGCCGCCTACCGCGTGGCCAACGACGAGGTGGTGCTTGGCGGGCAGGCCCGGGCGCATGGCGATGAGGCGGCGCCAGAGGTGTGCACGGGCGTGGCCGTGCAGCCGGGTGGTGGCAGCGGCCGCTCGGTGGCGAGCTGCGGCGAGGACGGCCGCCTGGTGCTGTGCCCGGTCGACCGGCTGGACGCCCAGCAGCGCGTGGCGGCAGACGCCGGCTCGCTGACCTCACTCTGCTGGCCCACGTCTTCGCAGCTGGCCGTAGCCACGCGCGCCGGGCAGGCCAAGCTCTTCGACCCACGTGCCCTGAAATCCCCCTCATCCGTGTTCTACAACCCAGCGTCGCACGCGTCCCTCGAGTGCATCTCGGCTCACCCGTCGCAGCCCTTCCTGCTGGCCACGGGCTCGGACGACGGCTGCGTGGTGCTGTGGGACGTGCGTAATCCGCAGAGACCCAGGAACGAGCTGTTCGGCGTGCATGCGGCGAATGTCTGGCAGGTCGGGTTTGACCCTGCTGACGCCCGCCGTGTCGTGTCGTGCTCGGAGGACGGGTCGCTGGCGGTTACCAGGTGGGACGGGGAGGGCGGTGGCGGCGTGCATGAGACGAGGAGGCTGGCGAGTCGCCTCAATGTGCTGTCGGTTAACTGCTTCGATATCTGCCCGTACACGCGCGAGCACATGCTCGTCGCCGGGTCCGACAGCGGCAACCTGCTCATGGCAAAGACCGGCGCCCAGTGGTAGGCCGCAAACCCAAATATACAACTGCTCTTTCAGCCAATACATTCACGTGACGCATCCCAGACTGCATCATCAGTCTGCAAATCCCGATAAACTCAGCGTCTCCCATTCTACGCATTTGCCCTAGACGCAGTAGTCTCCAAATGCTTTGTGTGTACATTATTCATTCCCAAATCGCCAACTAGTCATATATCTTCAACCATGGGCTCAGGCAGCAGGCCAGGCACGCCCGGCGGGCCAAAGTCAGAAACACTAGTAACGTCCGTGTCGAATGCGTCGCAGATAACCATCGGCTGCAAGGCCTTCTTCGAGAAGGACAACGAGATCCGCCAGGCCGAGATCCTGTCGATCCGCGACCGGTCTAAAAAGCAAAACATCCAGCGCACGGCCGAAGACGCCCCGCTCTCGGACTCCGAGGGCACCGTGCAGTACGAGTTCTACGTGCACTACGTTGAGTTCAACAAGCGTCTGGACGAGTGGGTGAGCGACTCGCGTATGCAGATGAACAAGCCGGTGACGTTCCCCAAGAAGAAGAACAAGGCGTCGCACGTTGGGTCGCAGCAGTCGGTGCGCGACAAGAGGCGGAAAACCAACGTGGGGTCAGTGGCTGCGGGGTCGGCGAGCACGCCGGATACGCCTGAGACTATCCGGCATGACGATGCGGCGTACACGGCGCCGCAGGGTGCCTTTTCGAAGGAGAAGGAGATTGAGAAGCTGCGCACGCAGGGGTCGATGACGCAGTCGACCAGCGAGGTGGCCAGGATGAAGAACCTGGATATCATCGAGATGGGCGAGTTCCAGGTCGAGCCCTGGTACTTCTCTCCCTACCCGGTCGAGTACGCATACACGCCCATTCTCTATATATGCGAGTTCTGCCTGTGCTACTACGCAGACCACACGCAGTATGCGCGGCATCGCACCAAGTGCACCTTGCAGCATCCGCCGGGCAACGAGATATACCGCAAGGACGAGATTTCGTTTTTCGAAATCGACGGCCGGCGGCAGAAGACGTATTGCCGCAACCTGTGTCTCCTGTCAAAGTGCTTCCTGGACCACAAGACGTTGTACTACGACGTCGACCCGTTCCTGTTCTATATTTTGACAAAGCGCGACGACAAGGGGTTCCATATTATCGGCTACTTCAGCAAGGAGAAGGAGTCGGCGGACAACTACAACCTGGCGTGTATTCTGACGCTGCCGCAGTACCAGCGGATGGGGTTTGGCCGCGTGCTGATCCAGTTTTCGTACGAGCTCTCGCGGGCCGAGCGCAAAGTGGGGTCTCCCGAGAAGCCCCTTTCGGACCTGGGGCTGCTCAGCTACCGGACGTACTGGGCGGAGGTCATTGTCGAGCACCTGATGTCTATCGACGGCGACATTAGCGTTGATGAGCTGAGCCAGAGGACCTTTTTCACCACACAGGATATAATGCACGCCCTGTTCAACCTCGACGCTATCCGGTACTACCACGGCCAGCACTGCATTGTGCTAAGCGAGCGGGTCGTCGAATCGTATGAGCGCTTCCGGAAGAAGAAGCACCGCAAGATCGACTCGTCGTGCCTTAAATGGACACCAAAGGTGTTTACGCAGGCGGAGTTGCGCTACATCTAGCTTCGCTCCGGGCATTATTGGCGGCCATTTTATTAAAATAATATCGATTTTTTGTACAATTTTCTTCTGTCTGTCTTTTCTCTTTTGGGCAAGGGAGTCGATCGTTGCAATATCGCTTGGCTTGCCCCTTGAAAAAAATTTGTATTAATGAATGGTAATGAGAGACTTTCCAGTGAGCACATGCTCGCTGTGTGGGAACTCCTCCCCTGAGCCTGTACAAACAGGAATGGAAATTGGCCGCGAAATGCCCATTAATTGCAGATTTACTCCCGCAAAAAACAACGCTACACACCTCATGGCAGGAGTGGTCAGCTGTTTCGCATTCTATGAAACAGCGCCTTATCTGGCGAATGCCGCGTAAAACTGCCACCCAAAAAGTGTTTCAAGATAACATTGTGCAAGCTTTCTGTGTAGAAAAAGATTGGTGCAGTGTACATGACAACCCTTTGACAACTATTAATCTTCAGTACAGTCCTGTTTGAAACGACATAAAAGTTGGATACACACATGATCTGTATGCGATTATCTGCAAACCCGGCCAATATCATGGACATTCATTTTGCGCTTTTTATCGGGAATAGACACCCCCGATGTACAGCAGCATGAACACGTGGTCCGTAAGCACACCTTGTCAGTTCAAAACTGAAAACAACACTCGAAGCGGTTTACTGTGAGTACTCTGGTCTATGGTAGATCATTCTGTCCAATATGTCAATAGCTGCATATTGCATAATTTGCTATACTGTAAAAACACCGAAGATACACGGCAGCCAGCAGGATTTTCATATTTGCTTCCATCCTTTGTAAACCTCTATGAGCGATAGCCAAATAGAGAAATAAAGCACTGCAACCCGATAATTTCTGCGAGATAGAGGGGGTGGGAATGACGACGAATAGAGTAAACGCCATGTTTTGTGTTGGATTTTCATGTCCGACCATTTTTATGTTGTTTTTGCTGCTGCTGCATTTCTACAGAAAAAAAATCATTGCATTATTTTAGCTGAATACTAATTGCAGAAACAAAGTATCTGCTAGCAGACGTATCGAGAAAGCAAAAAGAAAAAGAAAGAGTGGGGAACTGGCAAAAGGGCATTCCCTCCAGGCGGTATAAAAGACAGCATGTCCGTTGCATCCAAACCACACTTCATATGTCTTACAAACAACTCTCCATCTTTAATATCCAATTTAAACTATAATATTTCGTATGAAGCTGTCTGCAATAATCGGCCTAGTAGCCGCAATCCCGTCTGCCATGGCCGTCTGGCCAATTCCGGCGACCTTTGAGCAGGGCACGTCAAACACCCAGACGTACTGGGTCAACATTGAAACCCAGGGCCGTACCAGTGCCATCGTCAACGGTGCCGTCAACCGCTACCGCGACATCATTAACAAGGAGAACTACCTTGCCCCGGTCGACTACAACCGCGGTATCCTCAAGACCTCTGGTACGCTGCAGAGCCTCGTCGTCTCCGTCGAAAGCACCGACGAGTCTCTCGGCATCGACACCGACGAATCCTACACGCTCGACGTTCCAGTCAACGGCAAGGCAACCCTGAAGGCCAAGGGCCCCTACGGCGCCCTCCGCGGCCTCGAGACCTTCTCACAGCTCGTCACCAGCAACGGCAACTCCAAGGCCATTGCAAACACGCCCATCCACATCCAAGACGCGCCACTCTACACGCACCGCGGCCTGCTCTTCGACACCGCGCGCAACTACTACTCGCTTGCGTCGATCAAGCGCACGCTCGACGCCATGTCGTACAACAAGATGAACGTGTTCCACTGGCACATTGTTGACGCGCAGTCGTGGCCGGTCGAGTCGAGGACGTTCCCTGAGCTGCAGAAGAAGGGCGCGTATGGCACGGACCAGATGTACTCGTACAACGATGTTCAGCAGATCATCCAGTATGCCAAGGAGCGCGGCATCCGCGTTATTCCCGAGTTCGACGTCCCCGGTCACACGTATATTGTCGGCCAGTCGCATCCCGAGCTGATGAGCTGCGTCAACAAGCAGCCCAACTGGGACAAGTACGCCGCCGAGCCACCGAGCGGCCAGCTCAACATTGCCAAGCCCGAGACCGTCACCTTTACCAACAAGCTGGTCGACGAGTACACCAAGCTGTTCACCGACGAGGTGTTCCATCTGGGTGGCGACGAGGTCAACCGCAACTGCTGGTCTGAGGACCCCGACGTCATCGCATATCTGGCTGCTCACCCGGGAGAGGACGTCGAGTCCCTCCTGGCCAGCTGGTACGCCAAGGTCCACGACCACCTCGAGACCACCGGAAAGACCGCATACACCTGGGAAGAGACGCTGTTCCACAGCGAGTATGTCCCCAAGAACAACACGATCCTCCAGGTGTGGATCGACCAGGCTTCGGTCCAGCAGGCGGTTTCGAAGGGCTACCGCATTGTTTCGTCGAGCTACGACTCGCTCTACCTAGACTGCGGCCACGGCGCCTGGCTGTCCAACTGGGATGGCAACTCGTGGTGCGATCCGTTCAAGACGTGGATGCACGTGTACAACTACGACGTCGCGGCTAACATCACCGATCCGGCGCAGAAGAAGCTCATTCTCGGCACAGAGGTGGCTGCCTGGTCGGAGCAAATCGACGAGACTGTCATTGACCCGAAGCTGTGGCCTCGCGCTGCAGCGATGGCTGAGACGGCGTGGTCTGGAAAGGCCGATGCTAGCGGCCATGTACGCACCACTGCAGAGGTGGCCACGCGTCTCCATGAGCAGCGCTTCCGCATGGTTGGCCGTGGTATTAACGCCGAGCCCATGCAGCCGCTCTGGTGCGCCCGCAACCCAGGTGCCTGCAACCTGCCATAGGCAACGAGGCATGCTGCTGCTAATGTCAAAACCAATATTTTAATATTCATAATGTTACGTAAATGAAATGCACACTGACTGCTACTCCCATCCGATGTACCCGTCTGACGGCTGATCAGGCGCCAATGGCTCGACGATTTGGATGTTCTGAATAGCACTTAGCGTACTGTCATCGATAGACTCGTCTAGAGATAGCTCCGATGTGTCTATGATTGTTGCGCCCCGCTCGAAGCACTGCTCTGCATACGCCAGCACCGAGTTCATGCAGATTGACGGCGCCATCTCGCGGTGGCCTGTGGTGTTACTGACAGATACAGTCGGGCATCCGGCGCGGCTGTTCAAGATTGCCATGCCGTCGGGCTCGTTGCTAGACTCCCACTGCTTGGCAGCCATGCTAAGCCATGCCAGATGCTCTGGTCCTAGCTGAAATACCGCGTGTGCAGAGTCAATATATGCAATGCCGACAGTCTTTTTCGTAAACCGATCAAAGTCGTATCTCAGCAGATCTGTGACTGCTATCCCGGCCGTATTATAGGCAACAAAAACGACCTTCTCTGCCTTGGATTCACGGATAATACGACTCCAGACATAGCCAACATGATCTTCGGGTGTTTCGCTGCCCTCGATGCTGGTCACATATCTCGAGCAGGTGTTGAACGTATCGGTGATGCCGTCTGGCCCACATACATTCTCGTTTGGATTCAGAACCAAAACGCCAAACCCACGCTTGACACATTCGCGTGCGTACTCGATGACAGATCCTGGGCGCAGCCCACGCTTGACCAGAATGTTCCATCCCCAGACGCCACAAAAGTTGCCGTTCCCGTTGACGATAACGACCAGACAATCCTTGGACAGTGCCCCGGGTGTTGCGTATATGTTGCAGTGAGGCTGGTTCAGGTCAGGGACCGCTATGGGCTCCATGCAAAGATCCTTGTCTGACTCTAGTAGTAATGCCACCTTGCGTGGAGCAGTCTGGATCAGCTTATCGTACAGCGCGGCGTTCTTGGTTTTGTCATTCCCAAAGTACTCGTGCTTGTAGGGTTTCTGTGTGCCTATTTCGCGCAGCAGACCGTCGCGAATGTCGAACCTAAAGCCAAGTTCTTTAAGAGATACCCGCACCGGTACCTCGGCAACCGGCTTCTTTGGGCGGACAAACATGGCTAGTATTTCGATATTTGATAGAAAGTAACTGAATGGAAAAATTCCAGAATGATAGACTTACGAGCAGAGATGCCGCGCGATACATTCAGCAAAGTGAACGGACAGACATCATCGCCTGTCTATGGGATCAAGACAGCTAATCCGAGCTTACTTGGCCTCAGACTTTGGCACCCGGCAGACAATAGACCCGTCCTCGTTGCCGAACCACGCCTCCTTGGCCATCCCGCTGAAAATGCCAACCTCAATGACACCAGGAATCATCTTTATTAGCTGCTCGACGCTCAGCGGATCGTAGATGCTGCCCACGGCCACATCGAGGATAAAGTTCCCGTTGTCAGTGACCACCGGGCCGGCCTTGCGAACCGCCTGGCGCAGCTCAGCCTTCGGGTTCGCAAAGCTAAATGCGGCCGACGATGCCAAGGCGGCGCTCTGGGCGCGCGACTGAGGAACCAGCCGCTCGAGCTGCCGCTTGATTGTGCGCCACGCCAGAGGCGATACCTCGACGGGGATCCCCTTTTCCCACTTGGTGCCAAGCGTCTCCGAGTCCTTGCGCGAGTCGGCGATTAGCACAAGCTTGCGTGATGCGTTCGCCACAAGCTTCTCACGGAGATGTGCGCCGCCGCCTCCCTTGATTGCGTTGAGCTCCGAGTCGACCTAAGGTTGCGCAATGTCTTTTCAGTGTAAGTATAATCACCAAGTAATAATGCCGTTGCGTGCACAGACCACCATCTTTCTAAAGCTTCTTACCTCGTCGGCTCCATCGATAGTAACGTCGATTGACGCAAAGCTCGCCGAAGCGGCATCGAGCACAGGAAGGCTACATAGCAAGCAAATAAGAGTTTTTAGCGTGTTACTCAGTAGCAGCTGAACAAACATATCACTAATCGGGTTCCATTTGCAAGCTCCGCATCTCTGGATCTTACTCATCAAGGTCTACTGCGCGCAGACCGGCATCGACAATCAGCTGCTTGGACTGGAAGCTTGTCGGCACACAGAGGAGATCCGGGTGCAGCTTGCCCTCGTTTTTGAGTTCAAGAAGACGCTCGGCGGCATAGACGACCGTGGATCCGCTGCCGATTCCCAGAACGCGGACGGACGAATCGACGTGCTTGTCAACGGCGGCGAATGCGGCAGTGCGCTTGGCCTGCTCGACAATGTTTGCTGAACTCATAATATCAAAGATGACTGAATAGATAAAGAAATGTTTAATTACCAATGCGAAACGAAAAGAAAAGAGCGCTATCAGAAAGGCTGAAAAGCAAGGGTCTGAATTGCTCCGTTTAAAATTTGCCGCCTGTGCACCGCCTCTCTGCCTAATCCCGTAAAAAAGATTCACGTGATAATCTGATCATGGTTGGCAGCAAGCGACGAGATAAACGTACGAAGCGGTTTCGGTCGAGCAGTACCATCGCATAACATACACTCACTTTCCCGATGCAAGACACACATAACGTCGAGTCAACATACACTCTTTATTCACAAACAGATGGTGGCTAGATTAGAAGGGCTTGCGGAAGTTCTTGCCGGCGTAGATGGCGTTCTCGCCGAGCTCCTCCTCGATGCGGAGGATCTGGTTGTACTTGGCCAGACGCTCCGAGCGGCAGGGAGCACCGGTCTTGATCTGGCCAGTGCCCAGACCAACGACAAGGTCGGCGATGGTCGAGTCCTCGGTCTCGCCCGAGCGGTGGGAGACCATGACGCCCCAGCCAGCCTCGAACGACATGTTGGCAGCCTTGATCGACTCGGTGACGGTACCGATCTGGTTGACCTTGAGCAGAAGGGCATTGCACGACTTCTTCTCAATACCGACCTCGATGCGGGTGGGGTTGGTGACAAGAAGGTCATCGCCAACGATCTGGATCTTCTGGCCCAGAGTCGACTGCAGGTGCTGGTAGGCCTCCCAGTCATCCTGGTCGAAGGGGTCCTCAACAGTGACAATGGGGTACTTGTCGGCGTACGACGAGTAGACATCGGCGAGCTCTGTGGAAGAGAGGTACTTGGACTTGTCCGAGTCGGCGCTCTTGAAGTCAAGGTCGTACTTGCCGTCCTTGTAGAACTCGGAGGCAGCGGCATCCATGCCGATCTCGACCTTGCCGGTGTAGCCGGCCTTCTCGATGGCAGAGACAAGAAGGTCCAGGCCCTCCTCGCTCGACTGGATGTTGGGGGCAAAGCCACCCTCGTCACCAACGTTGACGGCATCCTGGCCGTACTTGGCCTTGATGACGTTCTTGAGGTTGTGGTAGACCTCCGAGCCCATGCGCATGGCCTCGGTGAACGACTCGGCGCCGGTGGGCAGAATCATAAACTCCTGCATGGCCAGCTTGTTACCGGCGTGCTCGCCACCGTTGATGACGTTGAACGAGGGCACGGGCAGGACAAACTTCTCGTTCGAGCGGCCAGACAGATCGCGGAAGTGCTGGTACAGAGGGACACCCTTCTGGGCAGCACCGGCCTTGGCAGCGGCAAGCGAGACACCGAGAATGGCGTTGGCACCGAGCTTGGACTTGTTGGGAGTGCCGTCGAGCTTGAGCATGAAGTCGTCGATGGCCTGCTGGTCCTCGACGGCAATGTTGGCCTCGATGAGCGCAGGGGCAATCTCGTTGTTGACATTGTCGACGGCCTTCTGGACGCCCTTGCCCATGTAGGGAGCACCGCCGTCGCGCAGCTCGAGAGCCTCGTGGACACCGGTGGAGGCGCCCGAGGGAACGGCAGCACGGAACAGGCCCTTATCAGTGGTCAGATCGACCTCGATGGTCGGGTTGCCACGGGAGTCGAAGATCTGGCGAGCGTGGATGCGGGTGATGGCCATGTTGAGTGTTTTTACAAGAATAAAAGTGTGAGAGATATAAAATACTAATCCTTACAGAAGCAGAAATAGGAAAAAAACTGAAGAGCGAGGGCAAGAGTAGCGCACTGCTTTTATATCTGAGCAGAATGCGAGGCGGCAGGAGGAGGGGATGGAACAAGCTAGAAGCAAGGCGCTTTGTATGCTTACTGCGAGCCTTTTTGGCGGCCTTTTGCGCGGGCCATCATCCCACCTCCTGCTTTTTTTTTATTCTCTCACTCAGTCAGCCAAGGCGCCGAGACCAGCAAGCCACTTTTGGCTTGCGATCAAGCGCTCCCTCCTCCCCTTCCCCTAATCCGAGTCCCGAAGGAGGGGATGTTTTTCATTGGCGAGAGGGGGGACCTCAGTCCGAATTGGTCACTTTGTCGCCGCGCATATAGAACCATTTTGAGGGAGCGGACTGTGGCACTACAGCGGCGACCGGTGAGGACGCGCTGGCAGACGGGTGTGGCGGCGGGTCGGGGCACATCTGGCCGGGCGAGCGGTCAATGAGCTTTTTGAATGCATCGCTGGCATCGCTGGGGGTCAGATAGTGCTTGCTCGACTCGACAGACGCGTTTGTTCTACACACGGAGTAGTAGTAGTAAGTAGTGCATGGAAATAAAAATGGGCGAGAGATATGAATCAGATCGGTGGTCTCTATCGATAGCGATGATCGATAAGGCCGAGGATTGTTGGGAGATGCGGTGTTGTGTCATTCTAAAAAAGACGACCAAGGCGGTGGTCGTGGATGTACTTACAGGGCGTAGCCGCCGGCGCTGATGGTTGGGTCAGAGTGCACCAGCCGCTTCCACGCCTCGTGGGTGGATGCGATGACTCGATGGGCGTAGGCCTACAGCGCTGACGGAGCTCGCATAATTAGTTCAACCGAAATCAACAGGCGCAGAAGGGAAGGCAATAGAGTTGCGATGGAATGTCTACTTACAGCGTCCTTGGGCTTGCCGCCAAAGGCCCAGGCGTTCAGCGGCTTGCCGTCAGGCACCTTGTACTTGGTAAACCAGTCTACGGTGGCATCGACCAGACCGGGCATATTGGACTCGAGATCCCCGATGTCGTTGAGCCTGTGGGCCATCGGGTCGTCGGCACGAATGGCAAAGATCTTCCAGTCCGTCTCGCCCCCATCGATCAGCGCCACGAGCCCAAGCACCTTGACCCGATGCACGCTCCCCTGCTCGCACACCTCCTGGCCAACCTCAACGACGTCCAGCGGATCGCTGTCGCCCACACACCCGGTATCCGGATCGCAGTGCTCAGGGTCCTCAAAAGTCTGCGGCAGCGCGCCGTAGTTCCAGATATACCCCTTGTAGGGGAATATATTAGGCACAAAGCGCAAGCGGCCGTTCTTGACGTCCTGCTTGATCGGGTTGAATGGCGTGGATGTGTCGATTTCGAGCTTGGCGTTCGTCCACCGCGGGATCTCGCACACCATGTTGTACAGGGGTGCGCTTGGGGAATTGGCAGAGTCAACCAGCGGGATGTCGTGCCAGGGCGAGATCGGGGTGCTGTCAAGGCGGTTAAAGTACTGGCGGTGCGCGGGCGTGCCTGGAGGTCCGTTCAGCTGACTCGTCGGGTAGCGCGTGTGCTGGTGTCTGACAAAGGTCAGCAGAGTGGATGGCTGGCGCATGTTGATGCCGCCTGGCAGCACACGTGTGGCAAGGCGAAGCATTGTGAGGGCGGATTCGAGGTATTATTAAGCGGAGGCGAGAGAAAAAAAGGTGAGTGTAAAGGAAGGGTGAAAAAACACGGCTTACGCAAAGAGATGGGCGGGGTGGGTGCTCACGTCACGAGACTCCTTTTTTACATAGCCTGCACGAGTCTGCGTTGACTTTGAATTCGCTCATGCTTCTTTCCTTTCAGTTTCATTTTTCTTTATATTGGTACTCTGCATTTGTAAATCTGTACAAGCTATTCTACTCTGTTTTTTTCTCTCACATTTATCTCCATTTGCCTTGTTAGTATCGCCGAAGAAGAAGAAAAAAGCATTATGCACAACCGAGCGGCAGCAGCCGGCGAGAGTTCACAGGAGAGGCGCGGGCGCCGGCAGCCCGTTGAGAGCCATGAGCATATGCAGGCGGTGGATGAGATTGAGCTGGACGAGGAGGGCGACCGGTGGTGGGTTGGGCAGGCGGGCGTGCGTGTGGTGCGGCCGACGATGGCGGCGCCCGATCTGCCGCCGGCCGGTGATGACGCCAGCGGCGATGCGCGGGGAGACATTGGCGAAAGCAGTAGAGTGGGTGGGAGTCCAGGGAACAGCGTTCACGAAGACACTGCTCCAGGCAGCAGCGACGAAGGTGTCAGTAGCAGCAGCAGAAGCAGCAGCGACCCGGACGCAGACGACTACCCGCTCCCGGCCCTGCTGCAGCGCCAGTGTCTGCCGGAGTCCGCGTGGGAGGCCGACGACTCGGCAGCCTCGTGCCGGCAGTGCTCCCGGCGCTTCACGCTGTTCCTCCGGCGGCACCACTGCCGGCGCTGCGGGCTGCTTTTCTGCCTCAACTGCTCGTCCGCCCGCACGCACCTTGCGTCGCCCTCTCCCCTATCACAAGCCCTGTACCCAGCCGCCGACGATGACACGACGCCGCTGGCGCACCTAGTAGACCGCAGGCCGCAGACCTGGCGCTTCGCCGAGCACCGCGTCTGCGACGCATGCGCAGAGGCCGTCGACCGATTACCGCCGGCGGGCAGCCAAACCCAGGTGCTGCTCGCCGAGCCGTCGGCCGACGTCCTGGCCAACAGCGCTCACGGCATATTCGAGACCCCTCGCGCGCCCTCCGGCCACCGACGCACCCGATCGAGCGGCGCCGCGCATGCCCTGCTTGTGCGGTCGGCCAGCGAGTCCAGTGTGCGCACCTGTCCGGTCTGCGACCTCGACTGGGCCGCCGTGTGGGCCGCTATGCGCCGGGTGCCCGGCGAAGGGTGGCAGGAGGCGCAGGAGCGGCATGTGCGCATGTGTATTGAGAGGATGTCGGCTGAGATGCAGGGCGGCGCGAGGCCGATGGAGGGTCAGACGGATGCGCCAGTGGGCGCGCTGGACCGGATTGCGATTGTTGGGGCCGGGGACGCTGTGAGGGGCCAGGTCGCCGGGTCGGCGCCGGTGTCGCCGGCGGTGCATGGCGGGAGGGCTGCAAGGTCGCCGGCCGGCGTCAGGTACGTGGCCTATCGGCTGGCCGGCGACACGCAGCTGCTTGGCCAGGAGTGCGCTATATGCTTCGACGACTTTGCTCCTGGTCAGCATGTCGCACGGCTCAACTGCCTGTGCACATACCATGTCTCGTGCATCACTGAGTGGCTGCAGCGCACGCCGGCATGCCCGGTTCACTACGAATAAAAGCTTTGCTAAATACAGTAGATACTCTCCGATTTAAACCATTATTGGTGAACATCTGCTCCTAAGACGGGGCTATTTGCATGTATAGATTCTAATATGTAATGCACGATGTTATTGCCATACAATGCATTTAGAAGGTTTAGGCATTATTTTAATCAAGAGTTTTGTAACGCTTAGTCAGAACACTATAACAGTTCAATATGTTAGTTTTGGAGTTACTGGGCTTATTTTAGTGACTAGCTTGTATTACTAAAAAAGTTTTAACATTCAGCTTGTACCTTACATTCAGAAACTGTTAAGCGTTACAAAGCGGTTAGTAACAATAACATATAAAGTGGATTCAAAAAATGCTTAAAAATTTTCTACATTTTTTATATCTACAACTGCTTATGCCATGGCAACACAGGCGTAGAGTTTATATACTTTTATGATAGCTGCTATAGCAAAATATATGAATACACAAAGTCTAAACTTCTAACCATTTATCCACAGAAATAATATTATTTTTATGCAAAAAAAGTAATCTCAAAAATATACTTTAGAATCCAAAAAATAATCATTTTTTGAAGGCTATGTTTGAAAAAAATATAATAAAAGTTCTGGAATCAGAGCTGTTACACAAAATAAATCTAGGCCAAGCCTGTAGATAGGGCTATCAAATGTAATTTTTTTATTGCAGATTTTTTTCTCACTAAGCTTATAATTATATTTGTATTTGCTCATACATATGGCTGTTCTTACTCGTGATAACAAGTCAATCATTCAAGCTATGTGCTTGAATGGTGCTACACCCGCTCAAATTTCAAAGAGAATCAATGTTAACTATCACACTATACACAGCTATATGTGGAAACACAATATCTCTCCTGGCAGAAGAGGCAGAGGCTGTCCTGGTATTGTCACCGAAAAGTGTCAAATTGCTATTCAGCGCTATATTGATGGTAGAGAGTCCTACAGTATTGATAGCTTGTGGAGGCTGTTAAAAGCTGATGGTGTCTTCAATGGGTCATGAAACACTATTAAAAACTATGTCTCTAAACTTGGAGGTTATTCCAAAGTTATTTCCAAATCCCCTCTCCTTACTCATAGACATAAAATGCTCCATCTTCAGTGGGCTAGAGCTCACCAGCACTGGACAGCTGATGATTGGTCCAAAGTTTTGTGGTCTGATGAGACCCAGCTTCACACTATCAGGCCTACTGGGAAAGGGCATGCAGTCTTCATTAGAGGATCAGAGCTCAAACCAAAATACCTCAAGCCTGTGTCCAAAAGTACCAATTCTATTATGGTGTGGGGTGCTTTCCAT
>JANBOJ010000141.1:0-40874 GCA_027574685.1 Coemansia erecta
ATTCAAATTCGACATGGCCAGCAAACTGCTCTTGTGCTCGCAGCGCACAGCTGCACTTACCCGACTAGGGACGACTTCAAGGATCTCAAGAAGCCCTGCGCTTCTGAGAAACAGCCACAGCACGCTCTCGCGCCCGTTCTCCACCGCCTCGACCCTGCGCAAGGCCGGCCGCGAGTGGGACTACATCGACGGACCCAGTCCCAACAACCAGTCGGCCAAGGACTCCTCGCACAAGCCCAGCCAGCTTGTTGCATCTAATGCCGCGGACGCAAAGCCCAAAAAGCCCGCGAGTCCGATCCGTGCCTCTGTGGGCGGCAGCACCGGCAGTAGCGGCGGCGGCAGCCGGGGCAGCTCGCACTCGTCGGCAAACACGTCGAGCACGGGCATTGGCAGCCGAAGAGACGACCAGGCCAGGAGCAGCGCGTCGGATAAGATGTCGTCGTCTTCGGCGGGCTCGCCGCCTGGAATGGAGCCGATCAGCCCCAAAATGGCAAGTATAGAACACGTGGCTTTACTCGACGTGACCACCCTGTTCAGAGCAAATTTATGCGACCCGGGTTCTGGCCTTGGCGCTTTGTATACTGCATTATTCCTCCCGCACACAGAGCAGAGTGGGGCAGAGTGGAAAGGGATAAAAAAAGTTACGCTCTGTCGGGATGGTTCCGCGAAAATCCCCTTGGATTCACCAACACGGATACGCACACACACATGTACTAACTGTGATTTGCCTACTTGCTATTCAAAACATGCACTCTATAGATCATGCGCTACCTGGACGAGTACGTCATCGGCCAGGAGCGGGCAAAGAAGACGCTGTCTGTTGCAGTATACAACCACTACAACCGAGTGCGTGCAAACGAGCTGAAGCGGCAACGTGAGCAGCTGTCGATGGCCTTTGCCGCCGCAACTTCGGGGCCATCCTATTCACAAGGCGCCTCCACCGCACAACCTCACCAGCAGCCACCGCGCGCATTCGCAGACCCCTTTGAGCGGCATCTTCAGCAGCAACAGCAACAGCAGCCGAGTCAGGGTAAGTGGGCGCAAACTAACAAATACGGCATGTGAATACCACACTCTGCTGTTTTTTTTTACATAGGTGGCGCATTTGTGACGCACATACCTCTGCTTTATTCGTGACTCCTTTACTTCGTTGGTGATGCACACGCTGGCTGATACCCGCTAACTATGCTAACATCACGGCGATATTTTTCTCGATGGTAACACATAGGGCGCAACGGCACAGGCAGTGCTTATCCGACTCACCAATACACGTACGTTACCCGGCCGTGGAACGGCGCCTTCGACAACAGCAGTCTCTTTGTCCCCGAGTCCAAGGACAAGGCAGCGTCGCCTGACAGCAGCAGCAGCAGCAGTAGCAACCCTGCAGCAGCCAGCTCTGAGCCTGAGGTGCCGAAGGAACAGAATGCAAAGACGAGTGACCCTCAGCTGACTGCACCAGCGTCGCTGTTCGAAAACACCGTTCTCGAAACTCTGCTTGAGAAGAGCAACGTGCTGCTTCTTGGGCCGACTGGCTCAGGAAAGACGCTGCTGGCAAAGACTCTGGCCCAGGTGCTCGACGTTCCGTTCTCAGTATCCGACGCAACACCGCTGACCCAGGCCGGCTACGTCGGTGAGGACGTCGAGGTGGTCATCCAGCGGCTTCTGCAGAGCTGCGACTACGATGTCGCGCGGGCCGAGCAGGGAATCGTGTTTATCGACGAGATTGACAAGATTGCGCGCAAGCCCGACTCTTTCTCGATGTCAAAAGACGTATCCGGCGAGGGTGTGCAGCAGGGCCTGCTTCGGATGCTTGAGGGCACGGTGGTCACGGTTACAGACAAGTCGGGGCATGGCAGCGGCAATGGAGGCGGACATGGAAATAACGGAAACGGACATGGCGGTCCGATGTCGCCGTTCCCGCCGTCGTCGACGATGCCGCCGTCGGGAATCGGCCATCTGACGCAGTCGCCGCCCCCGATGAATGCGCCGAACAATGCTGGCGTCGGCAGTCCTCTGCGCCGCGGTGGTCCGCTATCAGGCGCGTTTGGTCCGCCTACGGGCACCGGGCATCCAGGTGCACCTGGCAGCGGCGCACCGCATGGCGGCGGCAATGGCGGTAGCGGCGGCGGCGCAAAGGGCGAGGTGTACCAGGTCGACACCAGCAACATTCTGTTCATTTTGAGCGGCGCCTTTGTCGGTCTCGATCGCATTATCATGGAGCGCATTGCCAAGGCATCGATCGGATTCGGCAACCCGGTGCGCAAGGTCGGTGACACGTCTTCGCCAATCGATCTCCAGGCAATGAACGTCGCCCCAGTCAGCTTTGCCGATGTATCGCCCGAGGGCTCGACCGGCGCCAGCGCAGCTGCGCCGTTCAACCCGCTTGACTATACCGAGCCCAGCGACCTGATCCGCTTTGGGCTGATTCCCGAGTTTATTGGCCGTCTTCCAGTCGTGACCAGCGTCGGCGCCCTGAACAAGGACGCCTTGGTGCGCGTCCTGGTCGAGCCAAAGAACGCCCTGGTTCGGCAGTACGAAGCCCTGCTGGCCCTGAGCGGCGCCCACCTCCATATAACACAGCAGGCGCTCTATGCCATTGCCCAGCAGGCGATTGAGAAGCAAACCGGCGCACGTGGTCTGCGGCGTATCATGGAGAACATGCTGCTTGAGCCCATGTTTGACTGCCCAGGCACTTCGATTCGCCATGTTGTGATTGACTCGGAGGTTGCTGCGTTCAAGAAACGGCCGCTTTACTTTAGCAAGATACAAGAAGCTGATGTCGAGGCTGCTGTGTGGGCTGACGAACATCGCGGAGATGGGTCGCCTGCTCAGGTAGCCACAAGTGCCACAAGATTAGATCCCGATACCAGGCAGTCAGCAGTATCATCTGCCTAGTTTCTATTTTTTTGGTTTATACAGATCACTATGTCAAATGTTTATTCAACTGTTTAAGTATAACATCAGTAATTGTGTAAACACCGATCTAATATCTTTTGTTGTCTAAAGGTT
This sequence comes from Coemansia erecta, assembly GCA_027574685.1. NCBI lineage: Eukaryota > Fungi > Kickxellomycota > Kickxellomycetes > Kickxellales > Kickxellaceae > Coemansia > Coemansia erecta. Next base: position 3,010 of record JANBOJ010000141.1, read on the forward strand.
GTTAAAATGCCATGGTTAAAATAAGATTAAGTAAGAAATGGAGCTAAAGAAAGAGATGATAGGAAAAATGCATAGAAATGATATTTTAAATGTTAATGTATTAATTTTTTTCAGGAATATAAGGAGTCTGTGGTTTTAGTAATTAGGTAAATGAAAGAGAAATAAAATATCGGGAGGTACTGCATGGACTCTAAAGTGAGTTTAAAAAATAACTCAAAATTTTTTATCAATCCCTTTTTGTATGTAATAGCATAACCTAGCTAAATACAACAATTATTTAATATAGGATCAAGCAAAAATTCTCTCTAAAGCTTTTGATAATAATTTATTTAAAAATAGTCTCCACCATTAGCAATAACAGCCTGGCATCTTCTAAACCATATCTCAAAACAAACTTTATAGTCACTGGTTTGGAGACGATCGAGCTCAATGCTCCATGCATTTTCTACCTGTCCAACGCTGGTAAATGTCTTGCCATACAGCCTGTTCTTGATCTTCAGGGAAAAGAACAAAAGATGCATGGTGCTAGATCTGATGAGTAAGGAGGTGCTTTAATAAGTTTCATACCAGTTTGGTTGATGTACCTCACTGTGGTTGCCGATCTATGAGCTGGTGCATTATCCTGATGAAAATAAATTCTCAATGGATAAGAATGTGGGTGTGCCTCCTGCCATTTCTTGACCATTTCCTTTAGTCTTTTTTCAATATATACTGTAGAATTGATGCAATGATTTTTTTGGCATCGAGGTGAGTGTGGACAATCCCAATGCTTGAGAAGAATATCAGGGCAAGAACCTTTTTTGTAAAGTTCAAAGATACAGTGCCTCCAAAAACCGTCCTAATGTTTTTTACATTTGACTTCATAAACACGTAAATTCAATACCACTTAAGCTACCAACCTCTGACTATTATTTTTGAATAGCCCGATATTAGTTCTCACAGAAAATAAAGTTTTAAGGTTGTGTGTTAATGTACTAAGAAATGGAACAAGTTTGAAAAGTAGTCTAGCATTGGGACAGTTTTTGGGCCAATACTCAAAAAATATTCTTTTCTTCACTTCTGCCTAAATATTGTTTATTGTTATATAACATAAAATTTACTCTAGTCAACAAGCTTGTCCCTACCACCTAAGAAATATTCAGGGTTTATTTGCCTCTTGTAAAGTCTATTGGACAGAAGCAAAGATCAACATTCTTTAGCAACTTAATTATGGTGGTAGCTATCAAGCCATTGCCAAATACTTTGATGTAAATATGTCTATAGTACAATGCATTGCCCGAAAAGTATGTAAAGGTTATTACACTGCAAAAAGAGACATTTCTAAGAAACAACCTGAGAAAGACAAATTGTATTTGCTTAGGAAAATGCCTGTTTAAAGAAAAAAATAACAACCATAGGCATAACCAATGCCTGGAAAAGAGATGTCAACCTGTCTATGCTTGCAAGCAGATTCTGAATTAGTTTTAATAATGGAATAAAGTCTATTGCTAAGCCTATGAAGCCGTAACTGTTATTGATAAATGTGATAAAATGCCTTGACTGGGCTAACACCTACAAAGACTTGACTATCAATAACTGGAGAAAAGTGGTATGATCAAATATAACCAAATCCAGCCAATTTAATTTATATGGTATTTAATTTGCCTAGGTTAGAGACACTCTGGATGATCAGGCAGATTGTGATGATCAGACAGTGAGGCATGGAGATGGAAGCATCAAACTTTGAAGCAATCTCACATGCCAGGAAATGAGTTACTTTATCAAGATCAACCATATTCGGAACCACCAACCCTAACAGACTATCTTTGAAGAAAATCTGTTAGCAATTATTTAGTATTATAACCTCACTGTTCATGAGTTTACCTTTTAGCATAGCAATGACCACAAATATAAACCAAATCTTTCTAGAAATGGAATGTAGGTAGACTTTTATGGTCATAACTTCAACTACACTGTTATCTAACCACAATATTATCCATAGCATGTGGACTATGACCAAGGTAATTCCCTGTTACAGCTTAAAGCAACTTCCAATGAGATTAATCAAACGCTGAAAGCAAATCAGCAAAATGTGGGGGAGCATCACCAAGTTCAAGTGTCAAATAATAATTGACACTATGCCTAATATTGTGCAAAAGGGTATTGCTAACTGGGATTACTAGATTAAAACTAACTTGTTTTATAATTTTAAAAAAAATAGTATTTAAACTGATCCAATAACTGTCCCCATGTAAAAGTACTCTTCAAACTTGTCCCAATTCTTTACAAATTGACATGCAAACATAAAAAATAATTTTCTTAGAGAATTAATGTAATGCTACTAGAAAATAATAGTTAGATGATGGTAGCTTGGTTATATCAAAAGCTACATGTTGTTAATGTCAAAAGTTAAAATACATTGAGCCAGTTATACTTGCAACTGTATATAACTTTAATAAGTTTTACCTAAGCAGCATTAGAATGCTATGGGTGTTCTGTGCAACACTAAAAATGACAAGAGAATTTGATTATATTTAGTAAACCTCTAATTTAAAATATATTTAATACTCAAGTCAGTCAGAAAATATAGATTAGTTGTCTATAATAAAAGTAAAATAGTAGATGCAACTTATTTTTCATTAGGTACACTATGCCATACTCACTAATATTTTTGTCAAGTATATGTTTAAAACCAATCAAGTATATAAAAAGTCTTAGATGTATTATAACTGAGACGAAATGTCATCTATAATTACACCTAAAGCTATAATTTCATTTAGATTGTTTTTAGTCCAATAATCATATAAATTTGAAACAAATTCCCTCCACTTAGGAAAATTTAGCTCCATCTGACGATTATAGATATCATCACGTATTGATTTAACCAGACAATTAATGATGGGCAGATTCTTTTCACTAAAATTGCTTATATCTTCTTTAGCAAGTAACTCCATTTTATTCAACTTTACCAAATACTGAAGTGGTTTAGGTAACATATTATACTCTAACGATATTAAGTCATCAGAATATTCAGGAAAACTAAATAATTGCCCTGAAAAAATTGTATTTAAACAATCGTTAATGATTTTATCAGATAAAGTATTATTAACAGCGTTTAACAAACTCATTTAATTAAATTGCAATAACAACCAATAGTAATAATTAAATATATTTTTGGCCAAAAATAATAATTGATTTCAATAAATTAGTGTCGATTGTAATGTATCACAAAGTTCAAAATATAAAATAAAAAATATAACCATCTATTTATATGAATATAGTGCACAGTGTTTTATAGCTATTAGATTTTTGCTTTGAGGCTTGATAAATCTTTTTTAAAACGTTTTTCCTTTGAAGAAACAGTTTGAAATGTAAATATGAATTATTTATTGTTAAATAATTCTTTGAAATTCATTTTGCCTAGTGTCAAATAAAAAGTTTGTACAAAACAAAGGTATGTCTATTTTATAGTGATTTAAAATTTGTAAAAAAACAAAGGTATGTCTTATTTTGTAATAATTTAAAGTTTGTATCATTCATTTTGCATAGTGTCAAATAAAAAATTTGTAAAAAACAAAGGTATGTCTTATTTTGTAATGATTTATAAATTAAGTGATAAAAATATAAAATTGAATTCTAATTAAAAAATGAGTTATGTAAATAATTCATTGAACGGTAAAAATTTCTAAAGATTTATAAATAGTATTCTAGTTTTTTATACAATGATTATATATATTTTTTAGATTTTTCATGCAAATATTAATTGACAGATTTAAATGCAAAACAAGTATATACCTGGTTTCTACCTACTATCCACCTTCAATAAATTAAATTAATTTAAGTTAATTTGATTTACTGTCAATTATTTTCAACCCATTAATTATTATCTAAAGTTGTTGTTAAAACTAAGCCAAGACCTCATGAGCTTACAAGTTAAATACTATTCTTGTTTGCTACTAATCCAATAACAATTTAGCTAGATAATCTTTGGTTTGTATTTTTTAACACTTTCTTTCTTCCTCTTTTTGCTTTAACTTTTTTAACCCGACTTTATTATTAACTTACTCTTGTACTTGCAATTAAAATGTTTACATTTTAGTATTGTCATAGCCAATAGTTATATCATATTTTGTGATATTTATAAATTATATATAGAATAGGGTGGCTCAAAAATATATTCGCCATTTTCAAATTTATCTTTAACATGTATCTCACAACATGGCATCGTTATAACTATGTAACTATTTGCTATAAATAGCATGACACTGGGATTGCAAAATTGTATAGTAATATATTAAAAATCTGTTTCAGTGGGGATTAATTGAAGTTTTTGTATTTTTGCATTTTATCAATTATTAGAGCCATTCAAATTATTTTTATATATTTAAAAATTTTAATAGGCAATCCAATAATTCTTGTTAAAAATTACATTTTATAATTTGTTAAGAAAAGTGTCAACAGTCTTATTTCACTCTGACTTGGTGATGTTATAACAAGTATCTGCTATTCAATACCACTGTTCAATCATTCCCTTAGATGGACAAGCATGAAGTCATTAAGGTGAAGCTGGAGGATAACCCACATATTCTCAATGGGGTTTGACATAAGAGACTGTGCTAGCTATTTTATGAATTTGAATGATTGCTTTTCAAGCCATTCCTGGACAGATTTGGTTTTATTTTTGGGTTCATTGTCATGCTGAGAGATCATTTCATTGCCACTGAGCTTATTCTACACAATAATAAAAATCAGATCTTCGTTATGACTATGTTTGTAAAAGTGCTTGTCCTGAATACCATTGATTTGAACAATTTAACCATCTTTCTGGAATGTGAGGCACCTGTGAATCTACACTTAGTATAACAGGACTAATGATATATTCAACTTGATTTAGATAAATATGGATTTTTTGTCAGGCTGTCTCTTGCTACTTTTGTCTTTTATAAAATGGATAGTAGTTCCTCAAGCTGGTACTATTTGATTTTATTATGTCAGAGCTTCCAGAGCTAGTATTGATCAGTGTCTTTAACAAGTACTTCAATTTGTGCTAATGTATACAGACATATAAACGAAAACAGATAATCACATAATATACCTAATACAATTTTCTTGTCTTAGGTTTTTTACTAATAATTATATTATGAGCAGATAAAATTGATTTAAAGTGGATGTACAATACTGAAAAATTCATCAATAAGAGTATAAAAGTATGATGCCAAACCTCAGATCTGGTCAATCCAGCATTTCTAGGAATTTATATATTTACATTTAATTAACCCCATAACTTTAATTAAAACAAGTGCTATTCGTTAAAACGCCTAAAATGTATAACTGAGTTGATATAAGCTTATTTGTGTTAATTCCACAATGAGAGTGCGCTGTCTATGTAATTATATCATATTTATGCAAATATAGCAGTCAGTAATAAATAACCAAGACTGAATATTTAAAAAAATATTAATCCGCATTTATACAGCCTCCATATGCTTTTCATGGAGTCAAATAAATCAAAAACTATGCACACACTGCCACCACCTTCAACTATAGCCATAGTGTGTTCAGGAGTTGTGTTGCAAGCACATTTGATCAACTTGTTATTCAGTGCAATCTACAAGACAGAATGCATGTCATGTCAATTAAATTCTGTGTTTATCCAAGGGCTGCAACCTCAAGTATTTTATGTACATAACCATATTGCTTAATACAAAATAATAGTTCTATTTGCAGTTGAAACGCCACAGTAATGTACAAGTAACTTTGGCTAGAATGACTGGGTTCACAAATAAACCCTTATATGGCACAAGGAAGAGTTCTCTCTTGTTTATAATTCTTTGACAATATTTTAACAATAATAGCTATGTTCTCTTTATTGTTTATATGTAAAGTCAAACCTATATTTCAAGAACATATGCATGCCTCAATGTATTTTACATATTTCTAGTAGTCATGTTACCAGCTATGGATGACCAAGCAGCCTAGTTTTACAAAATTCACAAGTGGTATCCAAGAATTTTAAAGCCAGTCTTTTGTTAGACAGTGATCAGCCATTTTGGACAAGATATTGCCAAAGAGCCAAAATGCGGTTCAATCACTCGATCAAATCATGGATATGCAATCTGAGCGTAAATGTGGACTGCAATCGAAAAATGCATTATTGCATATTTTCGTGCTTTTGTTTGGCTTCCACTTTTTTCATACACACACTATTTTTGTATTCAATCAATTTTTATATTTACCATTTCTTCCTAGCCACTCCGATTCACAATGTCTGCACCAATCCACGACTATTGCCCGGTCTATGCGCCAATCTTTGGTTCGCTTGGCTGTGCTGCCGCGACAATCTTCTGCTGTAAGTAGCCCGCAATCGTAGATGAGCGTCATTGCCGTTGAATTCAAATAATAAAATAAATACGCGCACTTGTGCTGATGAGAGCTCTCCACTATGTTTACGAATCTAGGTTTCGGTGCGGCCTACGGCACGGCAAAGTCCGGAGTGGGAATCTCGGCTATGGGTATTCTGCGTCCTGACCTGGTGGTGCGCTCGATCGTCCCTGTGGTCATGGCGGGTATCATCGGTATCTACGGGCTGGTCGTTTCGGTGCTTATCACCGACGGTCTGAAGCAGCAGATGGCGCTGTACACGGGATTTATCCAGCTGGGCGCCGGTCTGGCGGTCGGTCTGTCGGGAATGGCGGCCGGGTTTGCTATTGGCATTGTGGGTGACGCCGGCGTGCGTGCGACGGCTCAGCAGCCGCGTCTGTTTGTCGGCATGATCCTCATCCTCATTTTCGCCGAAGTGCTGGCGCTATACGGGCTTATCGTCGGGCTTATCCTCAACACAAAGGCGACGGGCAGCGATGTCAGCTGTGGCAACTGAGGAGGGCTCGAGTCACAGCCTTTTCTCTTTTTTATATGACGTACCGAGTTATTAATTTGATCTGATCAGTTATTTGTGAAGTGTGTTCGCCGGCGGGTGCGGCGATTTTGAATCGGCCCGGGCTGGGTGGAGGCGGTGGGGGAGATATCTGAGTACAGGCACCCGTGTGCTCCGGCTATGCGGGATACGGTGGGACAGAGCGGCCAATAACGGTCCGTTGCGGGTTTTTTATTTATGCCGGGGGTGATTGGATTCGCTCACACAGCCATGCCAGAGGCGAAAAAAAAGTTGGGATGTGCGTGTGCGTGCGTGTGTGCAGTGTGCGATGTAAGCGGGGGAGAAATGTGCGCACAATCTGTCGATAGGATCCGCCCTGTACGCGTATATAAATGTGGTCAGCGGGGCCGGGACATGGCCTTTTGCGCGCTTTCGGCTACACAATCTCTTTCTTTTCTCTTCAAAGCCCCTTCTGTACCATTTATTCTCTTCGGTAGATTATGAGCATTCGCCCTGTTCAGAAACTCATCAGGCCTATTATTCGTTCATCATCGTCAACCGCAGCAAACAGACTCACCAACCCCACGCCAGCAGCAGCAGCCCTCCTCACCCACCATCGCAACATGTCTTCCGATAACAGCTCGCGCCCTCTCTGCCTCATCCCGGGCCCGGTCGAGATGACCAGCACGGTCCTGCAGGCACACAGCACGCCGGCGACGGCGCACACAGACCCCAAGTTCGTCGAGGCCTTCGGCCAGGTGATCGAGAAGCTGCGCACGGTGGTGGACACCAAGACGGCGCAGCCCTTTGTCATCGCCGGCTCGGGCACGCTCGGCTGGGACCAGACGGCGGCCAACCTGCTCGAGGCCGGCGACAGCGTGCTCGTGCTGTCGAACGGGTACTTTGGCGAGGGCCTCGCCGACTGCATGGAGACGTACGGCGCCCAGGTCACCCGCCTGCGCGCCGAGGCGGGCAACCGGCAGACGCTGGACGAGATCCGCCAGGCGCTGCAGCAGAAGACGTACAAGCTCGTGACCGTCTCGCAGGTGGACACGTCGACGGGCGTGCTGGGCGACGTGCAGGGCGTGGCCGAGCTCGTGCGCGACGTATCGCCGACGACCCTCGTGGTGGTCGACGGCGTGTGTGCCACGGCGGCCGAGCGGCTGTACTTTGACGCCTGGGGCGTCGACGTGGTGATCACGGCGTCGCAGAAGGCGCTGGGCTGCCCGCCGGGCATCTCGATCGTGGTTGCGTCGCAGAAGGCCCTCAAGGTTCTCTCGGAGCGCAAGACGCCGGTGCCGGCCTACTACGTCAACTGGAACCGCTGGCTGCCCATCATGCGGTCGTACGAGGACCGCGCCGTCAAGTACTTTGCCACGCCGTGCGTGCAGACCATCTTTGCGCTGCACACGGCGCTGGGCGAGCTGCTGGCCGACGGCGGCATGGAGCGCGTGTTCGCTGCGCATGAGAGCACGTCGAAGCGCGTCAAGGCTGCGGTGGCCTCGTGGGGCCTCAAGACTGTGGCCGTGGCGCCGGAGGTCAGCGCCACCGCCATGACCGCCGTGTGGCTGCCCGAGGGCATCCAGGCGGCTGATCTGCTGCCCAAGCTCAAGGCCCGCGGCGTCGTTGCTGCCGGCGGCATTCTGGCCGGCCAGGCCCAGCGCTACTTCCGCCTGGGCCACATGGGCATCACGGCCACGCAGGACAACGGCTACGTCGACGTGATGCTCAAGGCTGCCGCCGAGGCCCTGGAGGAGTGCGGCCACGCCATCGCCCCTGCCTCGGGCCGTGCATCGCCTCCCCGCCTGTAATTTGTTTCTTTCTTGTTTGATCTGATCAAGCCTTCTTGTGTGTGTGTGTTTTTTTATATTTGTTTCCCACACACGCCCGTGCAGGGATTTTCCCGATTCGCTACGCTCGAGGTTCACTGAGTCAGTCACATTCCGCGATGGCGAGCTGCGACTCGTCCGTTTCCTCGACAGAAAAAGAGAAAAAGAAGAGTGCGAAAAAAAAACTTTTATTTTTTTTTTTCGAAAAATAAAAAAAAAAGTTCACTGACGAAAGCACGGGAAACAAGAAACAGGCTCCTCAAGAAAGAGTAGTGCAAGGCCGTGCATCCTGCCCCCTCTCTTTATTTTCTTCTGCTTTCTTGCGTTTGCTGAATTTAAACGCCATATTGCTACTATTTCCCACCTCTTCTTCAGCTCTATTAATACACGTAACGGCCCTGGGGCTTTCACTCTTTTTGTATAAACAGAAAAAAATAAGGTAAGTGTCCAAAACTGATATAAAGAAGGAAAGCGAAGAGAGTCCAGGTTCTCCTGCGATATACGGCCTCCTCACCTCCCCCCTTTTTTTCTACACACATAGTGGAATGTGGAGGGTAAGAGGTCGAGGTGGAGACAAGTAGTGGCCCAAGTCTGCTCGGGTGCGCCTCGCTTGTCTATTTGCCAACCTTATCACGCCTGCTGGCGAGCATATACAGCTTACATACACCGCTCTTTTTCTGTATATTTCCCGTTTTTCTACATTTAGACTATTCACGATGAATTCTACAAACAACGACGAGATACCCTCTTCGTCAGAGATACCAAACGACAGCAACAACGCAGCGGCGGCGGCAGCGGCAGCAGCAGCGGCAGCAGCATCGACAACAGCAGCCTCTGCGGCAATGGCAGCCAGCCTGCACGACTACTATCTCACGGCAACGGCTGCAATGAATGCCAGCAACAGCAACCCCATGGCAATGAGCGCTATGGCTCCGCCATCGATGCTGCCCGCTGACTTTTCGGCCTTTTTCATGGGCGGCGATGCAGGCGAGCGGTCGATTCCCGGGTCGCCCTCGATGATGATGAGCAACCTGGGCTTCCACTCGATTCAGGGCTCGCCGATTCTGGCCCCGTCGCTGCCGCAGTCCCCTGGAGGAATTGATGCACGTCACAGCTTTACCAATCTGGCAGCGCTTGTTCAGCAGCAGCAGCAACAACTGCATCAGCAGCAGCAGAGAATGGCGGCGGCGCCGTTCCTGGGATTCGAGTCGGGCAGTGCTGTGCAGTCGGCAACTGCATCGCCTATCGCGGGCGCGGTCGGGAGACGGGGTCTTCTCAACAGCATGGCCAGCTTAAACATGGCTCAGCTGCCGCCAGCCGCAACCGCTGCGCTTATCGGGTCGCAGAGCGCGGCGGCGGCAGCAGCGGCGGCAGCAGTAGCAGCGGTGGCTGTTGATACGGTAAGTCTAATGAAACATATGACTGGCAGCCCTAATTTCAGCTTTCTTATCCAGGTGACATCCTGAATGCCTCATCGTCTTTTTGTGCGTACATGCGTGTATCTAATGCTTGCTCCATTATATACGCTGGCACTTCCCACATGAGCATGTTTTCTTTCTTTTTTTTTTCTGCAGGCGTTGATTGTGTGTACATCACTCTCTTTTTAATTTGCAATATGCTTTCTTCTGCCTTTTTCTCTTTTGTGCACAGCTTTGCACCCTCTCCTTTTTACAAAAGACAGGGTTTGAGCAAGGATTGAGTGACGAGAGCAAAATGCAGCAGCTGTCAGATATATTTCTGTCGTGCTCTTCCTTGTTGCCTCTCTTTTTCGCTTCGCGAGTCTTGTGAGTTGTTCCCCATCTACTTCTCTATTGAAAAATACTTCAAGTCCACTTGCACATACAATTAATTACACCCTACTCAAAAAATAAAATTGCCCACCGGTTTTAATTCCTATATTTAGAGCGGCATGTTCAGCAACCATTCGTCGCCGTTCGCCAAGCCAGTCGGCGGGCCGGTGCCCAGCGTGTCCATCAACGGTGTTCCGAGCATACCTGCGGCGGCAGCAGCAGCAGCACCAGCACACAACGTGTATGCGTCGGCCATACGGCCGCCTTACCACCAGCACAACCAGCAGCCGGCGAGCCAAGAGTTCCTCCAGCGGGTCGAGGAAGCCAAGGCCAACGGACTGAACATGAGCATCGAGGGCATCCCGAGCGAGAATGCCAAGTCGCGGGTCGAGACGCAGATTAAGATCACGCTCCGGCTGACCAACGACAACGGCGAGCGCGTCACATGCTGGTCACATCTCGGGTTGCCTGAGATGCTAGTGTCGAGAGACAAGTTTAGGCATCGGCTGCACAGGCACCCGGCGACCGAGGGCAGCCTGCCGGTGTCGCCCGAGCACGCGGTGCACCTGGAGGCCTCGGTCATCTGCTCGAGCGACCCGACGCGCAAGGTCGAGACGTGCATCAGCTGCATCCGGCGCGAGTACAAGCGGTCGTTGCGGAGAAAGGACGCCAGGCTGCGGAGCGCCGTGCAGAGCGCATGCACGACGCCGGCGCAGAGCCGGCCGGGGTCGCCCGACGGAGGAGCGGCGGCGGGGCGGTCGATGACCGGCACCATGGAGTCTGACTGGGACGAGGCTCGCATTGCGGTCGAGAAGCAGCGCATCGTGATATTCAACTGCAACGACATGCTGGACTTTAGCAAGGGCGAGGTGGTTCTGCCGACGCGCATTACGTGCTACTGCCGGCACCACAGCGAGAAGGTCGGGTTCTTCCTGTGCTTCAAGCTGGTGGACTCGGCGGGCACGGTGCTGCAGACGCTGATGTCGCCGCCGGTGATGATTACAGACGACCACAAGTCGACCAAGTTCAAGACGGACCGCAAGACGCGGCCCAAGGCCGAGTACGAGCGGCAGCTGGGCGAGGGCAACGCGGCATATGCCAACCACGCTCTTGCCGGAATGGGCTCGCCGACGTCGCACCACGCGCACCACTACCACCATGGCGCGTCGCATCTTGCTGAGATGCCAGGGGGCCATCTGGGGTTCAAGGGCGGCAGGCAGGCGATGTCTGCCAAGAGCTCGCCGACGCTGCGGCCGTACGGCCACCACGCGCTGCTGGACACGTACTCGCAGTTTGCGTCGCTTGCTGGCACGCCGTCGCTGGGCAACACGCCGATTGGGTCGCCGCTCATGTCGGCGGCGCACATCAGCGGCTTCGAGTCGCCGTTCCATCTGCCGCAGGCTGCCACGGCGGCTGGGGGCGGGTACCAGGCGACCGCCGGGCCGCCGCTGTTTGGCAACCTGATGGGTCCGCCTGGAGCTGGGCATAGCGCGGCAGCGGCAGCAGCCGCCGCCATGGTGGCGAACTACAGCAGCCAGCAGCCGCAGTCAAGCATGCTTCCGATGAGCCCGATGTACGGGGCAATGCCGGGGCAACATCATCCACAGCAGTATGGTCAGCAGCAACAGCAGCAGCAGCATGCTATGCTTGGATTCCAGCAGCAGCCGCTAAGCAGCACCAGCGTGCTTGCGCCGAACGAGCCAATCCGAGTCACACAGCTTACACCGGCACAGGGACCCGTGGCTGGCGGCACCAGCATCCTTATCACAGGACGTGGGTTCCATCAGAACATCGCGGTGTACTTTGGGGCGGCCCAGTCGTCGCGCGTGCAGGTGCTGTCGTCGTCGAACCTGGCGTGCGTGCTGCCGCCATCGAGCGTGTCTGATTCCGTAGCTGTTCGCATCCGCGACCTGAACACGATGACGCTGTACGAGTGCAACGGGTCGGTGGCCGACCTGCAGGCTGGAGCACCAGCCTCGCCGGGGCAGCAGTTCTTTGCGTACGTCGAAGACACCGACCAGACGATGCTTGAGCTGGCGCTGCACATTGTGGGGCTGTTATCGAGCGACAAGCCGGCGGCAGGCGGCAGCGGTCCGCTGGGGTCGCCGCAGATGAGCCCTGTGATGCAGAGCCCCGGCGGGTCGACGTCGTCGCGGATGGCGAGCCCGGCGACGGCTCAGCGCAACCGGATCATGCAGGACCAGGCAATCATGGGCGTCCTGCGGCAGCTGCGTGCGGCCAGCGAGGGGCGCAATCTCGAGGAGATCGAGAACAACATGGTCGGGCTGCTGTCAGCCACGCTGGCACGCGGGCTGATCGAGCCTGGGCGGCTGCGTCAGCGCCACGAGGCCACGGGGCGGCAGCTGCTGCACTTTGCGGCGCTGCTGGGGATGGTCAACCTGGCGGTGTTCCTCGTGTCCAACAAGGTGGGGCTCGACGACGTCGACAACAACAGCATGACGGCGCTGCACTTTGCGTGCATGTACGACGAGCGCCGGGCGATAGTCGAGCTGTTGGTTTGCTCGGGGGCGTCGCACACGGTCCGCTCGGGGTTCGACCAGACGGCGGCCGAGGTGGCACGTGCCACGGGCCACAGTGAGAGTGCGGCCATTATCGACGAGCGCGACGGCTACATGCGGTTCATCAAGGAGGATCAGGTCGGCGAGAGCGCGGCCGAGGCTGAGGCTGAGCTGGCTGGCAGCGTGGCGTTTGGGCCGAGTGCGGCGCATCAGCGGCACCAGTAGGATTCTTCTTGCTTTTTCGGTTGTTTTTGGCAGCAAACACAAACAAAATTTTTTCATGGTATTCTATTATTACGAGCGAGATTAAATGTTACTTTTTCGATAATTCACTTTTAGAATCGCTCTAGCGCAGAGCAAGGCTGCTTTTGTTTAGAGTCTGTGTTTTGGAGCAGCGAACAATAGTAGCTGGTATCCCGGATCGGGGCGGGGAGCGGCTCTGAAACGAGGCGGCCGAATAGATAAAAGAAAAGCCACCGGCTCGACCGGATAAAGCGAGCATTGATGCTGTGACACGGCCAGCGCAAGTTCCATAGTGAGTGACCTCGATTGAGATTGTGGATAATGAACCGGGCTGCATGCGGTTGGGCTCATTGATGGCTTGACGACACTGTTGACGATTATAAAGGAGAATTCCGGATGATCTACTGCTGCGGATTCATTTCCGGACGCACATTCGCGCAGTAGCCTTGCATTCTCTTTGGGCAGAGAGAGAGACCCAGACAAGATTTCGATGTAATTTTCTTAAATCTTGTTCGGCGTTTGGAAAGCGGTATTGTGGACAAAGGGAGGGCAGCTGGGGAGAATTGCAGAGACAATGGGCGCGCCAAGGCATTTTGTGTGGGAGAGTGACGGCGTATTCGGGCGATTTGGGGGGGGAGGCGAAGGTGTTCTGAAGGCCATTATATAAAGACAGACACCCACGCGCCTCTGACGCCTTTCCTTTTATTTCTTTCTTTCTTTTTAAAGGCGTGTGTCTCTTTTTTATATAGATTGACTTTTTCTTTTTTCTTCATTTAATTTCTTTACAGCATCCTATTCTGTCTTGGCCGCACTCTCCGTGCTCTTTATATTATCTTCTCATCCCCCATTCGCTTTCATGTCAGCAGCAGCAGCGGCAGCAGCTAGCGTGTAGTGCTCTCATCACATCTCTTCTCATCACGCCTACCCTCCCCTCTTTTTCTTCTATTCTCTCCTTGCATTCTGTAATTGTACATTTGCTTCATCCACATCTATCTGACTTATTATACAGACATACATAGTATTGCATCCCCCCACCGTCCATTTCTTCTGCATTTTCATATCCAACATCTCTCTTTGCCAGAGCAATCAAAATACAAACAGCGTCATAACAGATATACACAGCACAATATGGACGGCCGGCTCAGCGGGTTGATACCGAGGATTTTTCGCAGCGGCAAGGGCGACAGCGAGGGCAGCGGCGTCAGGCAGCCGCGGCTCTTGCGGCGGCGACAGCGCAAGCACAGCTCGGCGGCCGACGAGGCGCAGGCATCGCGACGCGTGTCTGCCGCCCACTCAGCAACATCGGTAGCCACGGCGGTCGAGGCCGGCACAGAGCCGCATTCGCAGCGGCAACAGAAGCGGCTGTTGCCAGAGGCGCCCGGGCAGATGCCGCGGGCAACACGGCCTCTGGAGACCAGCACGGGGCGGCAGCTGTCGTGGGCCGACTGCGGGTCGTTCGGCGGCAGCGTGACGAGCTCTTCAGAGTCTTCCAGCGACGTGTTCTGGCGGCAGCACGACCGCACGATGAGCGTGGGCGGCGACAGCGACGGGGACACGTGCGGCGGGCGCGAAATCATCGACGCGATGGTCGACGACATGCTCGGCGCCGGCGGCATCGGCGGCTGGCACGTGGTCGACGGCAGCGGCACATTCAACGACGTTTTGGGGTCGGGCAGCGCCGTGCACCCGATGGTCATGGCATTTGCGCGCGCGCACATGGCCGACGCCTACGTGTGCCTGGGCGTCGAGCACGTGTGGCTGGCCGTGCTGCAGGGCGTGGCGGCCATGCTCCGCACGCTGGAAAAGCCCGGGGTTAGGAAAGCCGAATTGCCGGCTGGCGACTCGGCTTGCTGCGAGACGCAGCAGGACGTGTGGATGGCCCTGCGCGAGTCGTCTGAGGTGCCGGCGGCGTTCGGCGACGGCGCCGTGCGCGTGTTTGGCGCGCACGTGCATGAGCGACATGCGGTGCATTCGGGCCGCGGGGCGGCGCCGCTGGCGATGGCTGCGGCGGCAGCGGCCGGCGGCAGCAGCAGCAACAGTGTGCCTGGCGCGGCGGTGGAGCGTGGGTGCGTGTACCACGGTGGGCGCGCGCTGGCGTGGCAGCCGCAGCGGCGGCAGACGAACCCCGCGTGGGTGGCCGGGCTGGGCGGCGGCCCGGGCGTGCGCGGGCTCGCACTGACCGGCACTCTGGCCGGGTGGTCCTCGCTGTGCGCCCTCTCGCGGCAGCTGAAGGACGCGTACAGCGGGCGGCTGCGCGCCTTCGACTGGTGGCTGCACCGCGTGCACCTGCTGTGCCGCGACCTGGCGGACTACTTTGCCGCGCAGGACGAGTTCGACGCGTCGGGCGTGCCCGAGGCGTGGCGCAAGTGGGTGGGCATGGCCCTGTTCGACGGCCACTCGGGCGGCAAGAGGGGCGTCAGGATGGACGGTTGGCTGGGCGCACTGTTTTCCGTCGACTGCCATGGCGCGCCTGTGCACTCGCGCGTCCGCTGGGCTGTCGAGTGGGAGGCGCTGCCGTCGGGTGTCGACTTGCTCAGCCTGGGTGGTCGCCGCGTTAATTTGTTCTCGGGCTTTGTCGGCGTGCAGATGCTTGAGCGCGATAGTGCCGCTTTGGCCGCTGCCGCGGGTGTGCGCAGGGAGGCGGCGCGCACGCTGACGCCGTCGCAGGAGGACCTGGCCGTTGATGAGGCGCTGCTGGCTGCGGTGTACGACGGCCTGGTGATGCCGCCGAGCAACCGGGCCTTTGCCCCGCTGGTCGGGTGGGCGCTGGATCGGTGAAGCTGTTTTCCCATTGTCGTTTAGTTTAATTTATTTATTTGGTTAGATTCAGCATGTGTTGCAAACGTAAGGGAATCTTTTTATTTTTACCGCAGGGATCAAAGGCAGATAGACAATATGGAACGCATATGCAATACAGATCTCATATTCTGAACGATTGTTGCACTTTTGTCTGCCTAAAGCTCAAATCCTTAATGTTAGACGCCTTGGTTTGCAGAAACATTAGATTCAATCACAGCAAATGCGCCATTGGTAACAACATTGCCCGAGTGCAAGAGAAAAAGAGAGGCACTGACAAATGTCAAAGCTGTACGTCAACTTTTTAACATATTTGACATTGTGCCGATTGATAATGTGAATGTGCAGAATCCTGCCATTTGATTCTGAGTCAAAGAGATGGGCGCTGTTGCTCAGTAAGGCAAAAAGCAGACGGAGCTGCCATATTTCTGTAACAAAAAGTTTGGAAAGCTGAGTGAATCGACAGATATACATTGAGATATTGGCTATCGCATGTGCTTGTGTTAAGCAGTTCTATTTTAAAGATATCCTAAAAAATATATTTATAGTGGTAAAACATGCCAAAATAGCTGGATGCTGCGGCATACAGTACAATTCCCTTGATGATTTAGGCCGCTTATATGTTTACGGCGATGGAATGCTGACATAATAGATTAATGCCAAATACGTTACAATAGGTGTGAAATGGTTATAATTTACAAAGGGTCGGTAAACATCGTAGACGTTTGTCGGAATTTCGAGATAAAGGAGTTAATTCCCCTTATATTGTCGCATGCACACCCATGCGCAAGCAATTATTTATTAAATATCTGCTATAAATCTGGTAAAAACAATGACCAATTCGGATTAATTTTGACTTTAGATTCAAAATCACTATCCCCACTGCTCTATTTATATTGTTGTATACCTGGAGTATTATATACTGTATTCAACTAACCACACAGTGAATATTGTTGGTTGTGGTAGTGATACATGGTTATAAAAATGTTAATTCAGCACCAGCTTTCCTGGTTAAAATATTATTTCGGATCTACATGTAAACCTTGTTTAAATAATATATTTACAGCATACTAATACTAGAAGCTAACCATATATTGGAAAGTAGCAGTGTCATGATAACGTAGGATGGATAAAAAAGTGTTAGCAAAAAAAGATACTCTTGAAAGTCATAAACGTCATATTTGATTTATGTGTTAAACACGCAAAAACTATATTGGTCAATCATATTCTTGCAACGCATAGCTGTCTGATGAAGAGATACAGGAATTTATTATATCAAACAACAAGAGGCATTCTGTGTGTTCATATTTGTGGAGGGTCCAAATACTAAATACCTCTCAATAAATTGTATCACAATGATTTTTGTACTTTTGCAGTTATATAAGTTATCAAATAAAGATAGGATTGTGGATGAAGGTAGTAAAGAGGAAAAGTGGACGAAACTTAGCATTTGCCTTCAAATAATTGGAAGATATGCAATTCCCTCCTTGCCCAGGTTTTGGGGCTAGAAGAAGACGCAACGTCACTATCCCCCCTTTGTCGTTGTCTTTATCCCGTTGCCCCATATTGCGCTCCAGTTCCTTGCGTTTCTCTGCCATCTACAGGCCATTCGATTGCCTTGTATCTCACCTCCGTTGCAAACATGCTTTACGCGTGTTCGCAGAGGTTTTTATTGGCACGAGCTAGATTCATTTGAAATATGTTGCTTTACGTTGTGTAGCATAGCTTGCTTGTCTTATTAACAAGGAATGTGTATAAGCATTTAATTACATATGTTTCTAGCATGGTGGATCAAGACTATTGAATATATTTGGTTTATTTGACTAAGAAAATATATGAATGACAGTACCGCTGTCTACCTGACTGTTGAACAGTGGTGATGCCTAATAACACGGTTCTGCAGATGTTTGGCCAAAACGCCAGAACCAGAAGATAATTAGCTTATTTGAATTTTTTCTCGATAACTCAAATGTTTCTAGGTGAATCATTAAGGAAAGAATTGCAGGGAAAAGGTTTGGTGCCTGTGTGAGTATCCATATGAGCTAAGAGATCTTTCTTTATTGCAAAGCTCTGGTTACAGATATTGCAAGAAAAAGATTCACTAGAATGTGATTTCATATGGCGATTTAGGCTGCTTTTATCTACATAGGATATATGACACATTCCACATGAGTAGAGTTCGCTGGGATGAGTACAAATATGACTTCCGAGCGTGGAGCTGTCAGAATACTTTTGAGTACATAAGCGGCAAGAGGAATTTCGCGGGTGATTGCGAGGATTTTCATCGAATGGAGGATTCCGGCGGCGACCGAGGCCCTGGCTGCCCGCATGGCCCGAGGACTGACGCGGATTAGAATGCCTCATCATATGTACTTTTAGGTAATCCTTCCGACTGTATGAACGATGGCAGATGTGGCAGCAATGAGGCTTGTCGACTGCATGATTCTTCTCGTGCCGACGAAGGTTATCATATGAATTAAAGCTTTTATTGCAAGCGGAGCAGAGGTAGGGCTTTTCGCCTGTGTGGACCACGGCGTGTCTGCGGAGATTAGTCACGCTGGCGAAGGACCGATCGCAGATAAGACAGGCGTGAGGTATCTCACCCGTGTGCTCGTATTTGTGTTCACGGAGTTCGGTGTTTAAGTCAAATGACTGGTTGCAGCCGGTAAAGGGGCATCTAAACCGTTTAACGGTAGTATCTGGTGCATGGTGTATAGAAGAATGTATATCTGCATTGTTAGTGCCGACGTTATGCCCGTTTCTGAGCAACATGATAAAAAATATAGTCTGTATGAATAAAGGATATTGCAAAATAAATTACATAGGAATGTGACAGCACTGGGCATTATGCAGGCGAATAGCGGGTAGATGACCTCGTAATATATATATAGGCACGGTTCGGCAGAGGTCTTTGAATAGTATGCAAATTGGCAGATATCTGATCCCGCTGTTGTGCACCATTTTCTGTAAGTTGGGAAATTTATTTTAACTTTGGACAATTGCAAGCACTACATCGGTGGGAAAACATTATTTTCGAGAGACTAGCGCTTGGATTCCCAGAAGTGCATACTGAAAGTAGATATCTATGGCAATATTGTGGCTGTTGCCTTGATGACCACACTATCTAATGTATACCACTCACCAAGAGTCCTTTGCTCGTTGTTCCTCGTCGCCTCTGGGAACAAAAGTGAGGAACGGCGCTTTTGATGGCTTGTTCGAGGCAACTGATTCCTGCATTGAAGGAGCTAGCGTTGGCATCTAACCCCGAGACGCAGTTGGTTAAAGGGAAGAGCGATGTTCCTCGGATGCAGATGCGGTGATTAGACTCTGTAGTGGATCCGGGCTGTGATCAACGGGCGATCGCCTGTGAAATTGACCTAATCGGGGAGGAAAATCACCCCCATCATCACAGCAGAAGCGCCGGACGAGGGGATCACAACCAAAAAAGTTTTCACGCTCCTGCACACTCCTTCTCTTTCGCTTCTCTCCTTATCTTCATCACTCGCACTATCGATAAACGCACAACAATGTCCAAGCCAATTGGTAAGAAACAGAGTACCCGATCCTCAAGTCTGGCCCCAGATCACAGCGCCTACTGACTCAAATCGCCTTCATTAACCTACCCACGTAGCCCTGCTCTCCGTCTACGACAAGACCGGCCTCATCGACCTGGCCACGCAGCTGCACCAGCTGGGCGTCTCGCTGGTAGCCTCGGGCGGCACGTCCAAGGCGATCCGCGACGCCGGGCTTCCAGTAGGCGACGTGTCGGACATCACGAAGGCGCCCGAGATGCTCGGCGGGCGCGTCAAGACGCTGCACCCGGCAGTGCACGGCGGCATTCTTGCACGTGACATCCCATCGGACGCAGCCGACCTTGCGGCACAGTCGATTGCCAAGATCGACTTTGTGTTCTGCAACCTGTATCCGTTCAAGGACACCGTGGCAAAGCCTTCGGTGACTGTGCCGCAGGCGGTCGAGGAAATCGACATCGGCGGCGTGACTCTGCTGCGTGCGGCGGCGAAGAACCACGCGCGTGTGACCATTGCCAGCGACCCGGCGGATTACGCACTGGTGCTCTCGGAGGTGACCAAGAATGGCGGCACGTCTGCTGAGACAAGACAGATGCTGGCGCTGAAGGCGTTTGCACACACCTCGGACTACGACACGGCGATTGCCGACTACTTCCGGCTGCAGTACGGCGGGCTGACGCAGCCGCCGAGCGCCCTGGCGCTGCGGTACGGCGCCAACCCGCACCAGCGCCCGGCGCAGGCGTTCATTGCCGACGGCCGGCCTCTGCCCTTCGTGGTGCTGAACGGCTCTCCTGGCTACATCAACCTGCTGGATGCGCTCAACTCGTGGCCCCTTGTCAAGGAGCTGCGTGCAGCGCTGGGCTTGCCGGCAGCCGCGTCGTTCAAGCACGTGTCACCGGCGGGCGCCGCCGTGGCAGTGCCCCTGACGGCCGAGGAGCGCCAGGCGTGCATGGTGGACGACCTGGAGCTGACCCCCCTGGCCACTGCATATGCACGTGCAAGAGGCGCCGACCGCATGTCGTCGTTCGGTGACTGGGCGGCGCTGTCGGACGAGTGCGACGCGGCGACGGCTCGGCTTATCTCGCGCGAGGTGTCCGACGGCGTGATTGCGCCGGGATACTCTACGGAGGCCCTCGAGATCCTGCGGAAGAAGAAGGGCGGCAAGTACTGTGTGCTGCAGGTGGACGCGTCGTATGAGCCGGAGACCCTGGAGACGCGTCAGGTGTACGGCGTCAGCCTGCAGCAGCGGCGCAACGACGCGCGGATCACGCCGGCCATGTTTGGAAACGTGGTGTCGAAGAACCGCGAGATGCCCGAGGGCGCCCTGCGCGACCTGGTGGTGGCTACGATTGCGCTCAAGTACACGCAGTCGAACTCTGTGTGCTACGCGCACAACGGAATGGTGGTCGGCCTGGGAGCCGGACAGCAGTCGCGCATCCACTGCACTCGTCTGGCTGGCGACAAGGCGGACAACTGGTTCCTGCGCCAGCACCCGCGGGTGCTCTCGCTGCAGTTCGCCAAGACTGCCAAGCGGCCCGACCGCTCGAACGCCATCGACCTGTTCGTCACCGGTCAGACGGGCGAGGGCCAGGAGCTTGACGAGTGGAAGAAGTGCTTCGCCCAGGTGCCCGAGCTGATGACTGAGGCCGAGCGCAAGGAGTATCTGGCCCAGGTGCGCGGCGTCGTGGTGTCGTCCGACGCCTTCTTCCCGTTCTCGGACAACATTCACCGGGCGAGACGCTCAGGCGTCGACTACGTGGCTGCGCCGTCGGGCAGCATCATGGACCAGGTGGTTATTGACGCGGCAGACGCCCATGGCATGGTGCTGGCCCACACCGACCTGCGTCTGTTCCACCACTAGAAAGTATGGGAATTGCAGCCAGACTGACCCTGGCGCTTATTTGTATTGCTTTGAAGTAGGCAGACATTCGTGTTGAACATACAACAACAGTTGAAAGATATTCAGTCAAACTTGTTTACCTGGGTTTGGTATTACTCAACCATATTAATTAACGCATTAGTCTTAGTCGGGTTCAATGTGGGTGCACATTAAACTCTATCTATTTGGATAGGTTTTCAATCAATTGAGTTGTCCCAACCGTGAATAGATAAAGCTCAATAACCGACATGAAAGCTATATCGCTACGGTGCTAATGACTAAGTGACGTAGAACAACCAGTAGAATATCTATAAATCACTAAATCGCGTATTCATTAAATTGCACTTGTAGCAATTGTCCTTGTAAATCATATTTTCAATGGGAGATTATAAATGGTATCTGCTTAAAATATATAATAAAAGAAAATTGAAAGAGTAAAAGAGGGCTGCAATGTAAAAAGGAAAAGAGCTATGTACTTGCTTGAAATACAAAGCTGAAATAACATTGAAAAGGGACATGCTTTTCTTAAACAAAGAGAGAGACCAGGCATTTTTTCGATTTAACATTGACCAAGAAACATTATGTTTAATCAAATAAAGCAGGCATCATCGTTGCCAAGGCTAAGCCAAGCCATAAGAGTTATGTCTATAACAAACGTGTGGAAGATGGTCCGATGTGTGCTTTGTAGGTGGAGCAACAACAAGACAAGTGTACTTAATCGACTTTGGCGAGTATGAAGACCAAACATTTCGGAGCGAGGTAGGGCAAGCTTAGTCCCTATTATATCTTTGCTGGATAGAATACCCTTGGTTCACCGTTTGAGTGGATCCTGCCAACTATGTCTCAGCCTGGCAGACATACTTTAGGCTGATCAGCGGTGTCTAATGGCGTGGTGTATCTCTGTCTGAAGCAAAATTCGCAGAAGGAAACATACCGTCTTCGCCCTACATTGCCGCGGTGATTTATCGCTACACTCCGAACTGCCACGCTCTATTTGTTACAGTGGGAGACTCTATTCCGCGATCGATCCCGTTAATCGTCATGTCCGAATTTTGCCGCACCATTATTTTTGAAGGAAATGGTTCCGATTGCTTTCTTCTTGCCCAACTTTTTTTTTATCTTTTACTCCTCGTTTCTCTCTATAATAAAATTTTCCCCCGTCACTTCTACTCTTGCAAGTTTTTCACCAATGCTTCGCTCATTCGTCCCCAAGACTCGCTCTTCTGCTATCTGGCAGGTCGCCCGCACATACAGCTCTGCCAAGGGTAAGCCTCTCGAATCGAATGAGAAAGCGTGTCTGTCCCAGCCTATTTAAACAACCGCTTGAATCCGACCGAATTCAACTGTTCGCTGCCCTGACTAATTTCGAATCACTTGTGTCTGAATGTGCGTCTGTAGAGTTTGACACCGTTGTTATTGGCGGTGGCCCCGGCGGCTACGTTGCTGCTATCAAGGCAGCCCAGCTCGGCCAGAAGGTAAGCCAACCATCTCTATGCTATTTTGCTAAGCACGATCCAAGCTGGGTGCAATGGAGGTTTTTTTTCCCAGGCACTGGCTGGCAGTCCGAGCGTGTGACCCCCGCCGTCTTACTAATAATCACCGCTGTATTTTGTTTTGTACATTCGGTGTCTTTATGGATAATATGATATCCCGCGGGGTTTATTATTAATATTATCCGCTTGCTCTTGCCGTATTGCTAAATAGGTTGCCTGCATTGAGAAGCGCGAGACCCTTGGCGGGACCTGCCTCAACGTCGGGTGCATTCCGTCCAAGGCTATGCTGAACAACTCGCATCTGTACCACGAGGCCAAGCACGGTTTTGCCAAGCGCGGTATCGATGTTGGCGAGGTCAAGCTGAACCTGGATCAGCTGCTTGCCGACAAGGACAAGGCTGTATCGGGTCTTACTCGCGGTAGCGAGATGCTGTTCAAGAAGAACAAGGTCGAGTGGCTGAAGGGCACTGGTACCCTTAAGTCTGCCAACAGCATTGACGTTACGCTGAACGCTGGCGGCACCGAGAGCATCACTGCCAAGAACATTATCATTGCGACCGGATCCGAGCCGTCGCCGTTCCCTGGATTCGAGATTGACGAGAAGCAGATCGTTACCTCCACTGGCGCCCTGTCGCTCGAGAAGGTTCCCGAGAAGATGATTGTTATTGGCGGTGGTGTTATTGGACTGGAGCTGGGATCTGTGTGGAGCCGTCTGGGATCTGAGGTCACCGTCGTCGAGTACCTGCCGGCCATTGGTGCCGGTATGGATGCCGAGCTGGCCAAGACGTTCCAGCGGTCGCTCTCGAAGCAGGGCATCAAGTTCAAGACCAGCACCAAGGTTATTGATTCGGAGAAGAAGGACGGAAAGGTGCTTGTGAACGTCGAGGGCGCCAAGAACGGCAAGAAGGAGACGCTCGAGGCCGATGTTGTTCTGCTCTCGGTTGGCCGTCGCCCGTTCACCGAGGGTCTGGGTCTGGAGAACGTCGGCATCAAGCCCGACACCAAGGGCCGCATCGAGATGGCCGATGGCCAGTTCCGCACGTCGGTTGCAAACATCCGCGTCATCGGCGATGCCACTGTTGGCCCTATGCTTGCCCACAAGGCTGAGGAGGAGGGCATTGCTGCCGTCGAGTACATCACCAACGGCCACGGTCACGTCAACTACAACGTGATCCCCAGTGTGATCTACACACACCCAGAGGTCGCCTGGGTCGGCAAGAACGAGCAGCAGCTGAAGGAGGAGGGCGTCAAGTACAAGATCGGGTCGTTCCCGTTCGCGGCCAACTCGCGTGCCAAGACTATCGATGACGCCGAGGGCGTTGTCAAGATCATCACCGATGCCGAGACCGACCGCATCCTCGGTGCCCACATCATCGGCCCGAACGCCGGCGAGATGATTGCCGAGGCGTGTCTGGCCATGGAGTATGGCGGCTCAGCCGAAGACGTTGCCCGCACCTGCCACGCTCACCCGACTATGGCCGAGGCGTTCAAGGAGGCGTGCATGGCTGCCTACTCTAAGGCCATCCACTTCTAGGAACCTGCGAATGTGTGATGCTTGCTCTTGTTGTTTGTTTCACCTATCCTCTCCATCTTTCAAATACACTTTTTCTCTCTCTGAACGCAAATGAACAGACCATTTTATTTGACAGGAATAGCATCTATATGTTTGTTATACCAGCGAGGCACCGCCAGACTCGATGGCCTCAATCTCGGCTTCCGAGAAGGGCAGCGGACGGTAGCGGGCAGGGAGCTCCCAGAAGTTGATTGCCTCCTGCACACTGCCCTTTGCTGTCGATGTCGCCGGCGCGCCGCTGTGCCCGGACTTCCAGATATTCTTGCGCGGGCCGAGGAACTTCATCAACGGGACATGCTTGTGCCACTGGTACTGTGCCTTCTGCGCCTGAATGAAGAGCGTGGATTTCATGGGTATAAATAGAAAAAGAGCGAGCTAATTCGAATTGGTTGTAAATGGAGAAGAAAAAGGTAGTAAAGGCGTTTGCAGCCCCGGCAGTTCTCCGATATCA
This sequence comes from Coemansia erecta, assembly GCA_027574685.1. Lineage (NCBI taxonomy): Eukaryota > Fungi > Kickxellomycota > Kickxellomycetes > Kickxellales > Kickxellaceae > Coemansia > Coemansia erecta. Next base: position 27,966 of record JANBOJ010000141.1, read on the forward strand.
TGGATTTGAATTGCCTCAATAATTTTTCCGACCACGTGATGGGGCGATAAGGCTCACAATAATCCGATGCGGCTCGCTCAGGCTGAAGAGCTGGACTCGGCTCACGGCTCGGAGCGGGACACGGAATGAAAGCAAAATGGCAAGCACGGCGATGGTGCGTGCATTGCATGCATGTACCCCCGGATTGCCTATTGTTGCCCAGGAAACGACCTGAGCAACATAAATGCAGCTCATACATTTCGCTATTACATGAGTGCGGGGATATAACAAGGGGCGACATTACATCCGTCTCTGAGAAGAAAAGACGGAAAATGCGCCATGCATTGCATCGGTGCTTCTACACCCGTTCTTTTTTTTTATTCTACAAAGATGTCCACCGAGTTGAGTTGACATGAGATGAGTAAAGATGCAACCTGATTCGCAAACAGGTATGAGAAAAAAACTTTTTTTTTTATTGCTTCCATGAGTGAACGGGATGTTTTCCTAGAAAAGAGCCTTTACTTAAATGTTGCCGAAGGTAACCTTGCGCTTTTATCGCACTCAAAGCTATCTCTTAAAATTACCTTTCGATTTATCTATCATTTTTAGCGGCCATGTCGGAAGAAAAGTTTCATCCCACCCCAATTCTGAGCTGGAGCAGTCTCAACTACGACGTCAAGACCAAGCATGGAGTTAGGCGTGTTCTCCACGACATCAGCGGCAGCGTCTATCCAGGAGAGCTGGTTGCCATCATGGGTTCGTCGGGTGCTGGCAAGACAACCCTGCTAAATGTCCTCGCGGGCCGTGTCCAGGGTGGTCGTTTGTATGGGGATATCAAATTCAACGGTGTCAAGCGCAATCCGTCAGCCTTCAAGCGGCTCCTTGCCTACGTTGAGCAGGATGACTTGATGTTTGCGCAGCTCTCGGTGCGCGAAACACTTAACACATCGGCCCAGCTGCGCTTGTCTGACAAAAAGTACACCCAGGAGCAGAAGAGCGAGCGTGTAGATAGCGTGCTGAGGCAGCTGCGGCTGACGCACGTCGGCGACTCGCGAATTGGAGGTGGCGGCGAGCGCGGCGTGTCTGGCGGCGAGCGCAAGCGTGTGAGCATTGGGGTTGAGCTGGTGACTGATCCGTCAATTCTCGTTCTGGACGAGCCGTCGTCAGGGCTCGACTCGTCGTCGGCCGAAATGGTTGTTGCGCTGACGAAACAGATGTCAGTTGAGCGCAGACTGTGTACTCTGATGACCATCCACCAGCCAAGCGCCGAAATGGTCGCTCTATTCGACAAGATTATCGTTCTGGCGCAGGGCCGCCTTGTATACATGGGCGTGGCAAGCCAGGCAGTAAGCTATTTTGCCAGCATCGGATATCCCTCGACGCATCCGAACCCGGCAAACTTTCTGATTGACCTGACAACAATCGACTTTTCGTCTGATACGGCAATGCAGAAGAGCGAGGAGCACGTGCACCTGCTGGCCGAGACATTTGCCAAGCACCGAGGCGGTACGTTGCTGACAACCAAGGGGTCGTTTGAGACCGAAGTAAAGACCGACTGCAGCCAGCGTGATGTTGACATCACGCCAGAGGTAGCGGCAATCGCACTGTTCGAGCCGGCGCCGATGAGCCGGTGGCTGGGCGAGTTCCAGGTCCTGATGCGTCGCGAGTGGGCTCTTAGCGTGCGAAACCACTCGCTGGTCTACGGCATGGCTACCGAGCCAATGGTGATGATGCTGTTTCTGGGATTCGTGTTTTTCCAGCTCAAGCATGACCAGGCGTCAGTGCAGAACCGCATTGGCGCCCTGTTTTCTCTGTCAATCAGCTGCACGTTTGCTGTAATCATCCCTGGAATGACCATGATTATGAGTGCACGCGATGTCGTTCTGCGCGAGCGGTCGGCAGGCACATACCGTATGTCGAGCTACTTCTTTGCACGCGCGCTCTGCATATATCCGCTGGTGTATATCCCGTACACGGTAATGTATACGGGCGCATACTTTATTGCACACCTGCAATATGAGGCAGGCAAGTTCTTTATCGGGATGGCAAACATGTATGCAATCCTATTTGCAAGTCTGGGATTCTCGTTTGCTGTCAGCATGCTGGTAAAGAAGATTGAAGCAGCACATATTGTGACACCGGTAACACTGGCAACGCTGATGCTGTTTGCTGGAAATATGAGTCATGCCGGAGCGATAACTCCCGTTCTGAGATGGATCAAGTACATATGCATGTACTACTACGCGTACTCGGGATTCGTGCAGAACGAGTTTGGCGGGCTAGAGTTTGAATGCGACACAAGCAGCACGCTTTGCTACCGCACGGGCGAGGAGGTCATTGCGACCTACGGCCTCGACGAGTTTACCATCTGGCTCTGCATTGTGCTCAATCTGGTTCTGGGTGTCGGGCTGTACATTGCTGCATATTGCCTACTAAGATGGAAGGCCAAGCCGAGGTACCTGTGGATATAAAGTCTGTTTTGATGCACACAAATATAGATTTATTATAATATTTCAAAAGTTACAGAGAGTCTGTGCGTCGTCATTCCATGCTGAGGATTCTTGGTGGTGTGTGCTTGGCCGACTTGATGTAGCAATATAATAGCCGTGCACGGCTTCGACAGATGTTGTCCGCACAGTAAAAACCTTGCGCACTTTGCTGGAAAATGAGAGAAATGATTCGGAAAAGTGGGTATGCATGTTTTTTTGTAAGAGTATATGTGGTCTTCTCGTATGATGAGGTAGTGAGAGAGAAGCAAAGCAGAGATCGAGACGCCGGATGTGCCCCCTTTTATACTTGAAAATTTTCTTGTCGCTGGCTCGCCGAGTGTGTAGCTGAACCGAGTAAAGCTGCTGCCGTTGGGGAATGTAGCTTTGCTTGTTCCCACGATATTTTTAGAAACCCATGCCTAAAGTTCTCCACCTTCCATATGTAGCCATTTACCATGTAAACTTTTTGTGAAAGTCTCGCCTGTACAGAATACGGGCTGATCGCGATTATTGCGAAATCAGTAGATTACCAATCTGGGATCAAGAGCGGACCACTGTCTGGAACTTTGTAGAAGCTTGACGTGATCTTTGGTTCTTTAAACTTCTTTTTAACACATTTTACCTTGCTCTTGAAATTCCTGAAAGAACAAACTATACAATGGCCGACTGGAGAAATGTTGGAAACTGGCACTGGAAGGAGAGAAACTGCTTCGACTGGGCCAAAAAGTACCTCGAGGACAAGCTGACCGGCACCAAGGTTGCCAGCGGCGGGTTTTCTGCCGAGGTCACCTCTGTCGACTCGGTGAGCGGCGACGTCGACTTGAACATCCGCAAGGGTCGTCTGATTGCAATCTACGATGTCGAGGTCAAGCTCTCGTGGACTGCGCAGAATGGCGAGGATTCGCTGGCAGGAAAAATTACAATCCCCGAAGTTGCCCACGACACTGACGACTACGTGTACGACATCTCGGCAAACGAGTCGACCGTGGCGAAGCTCCCCCTGAAGGACTTTGTGCGCAAGAATCTGACGACGGCAATCGGCGAGAAGCTCGAGAACTTTACCGAGGATCTCAAGCAGACCAACGGATCGGACATGTACATCCCGGACAACAAGGCGGGCACTGCGGCGGCGCCGGCGTCAAACGAGCAGCTTGCAAGCGACTTTAAGCATGGAAAGGTGGGATCCAGCGCTGCTGCCGATTCCGAGGAAGGAGTTGTGTTGGGTGCCAAGGGGGCCTTCAGCACTGTGAGCATCACCCAGAACATCGAGTTTGTGTGCTCTGCTGGCGACCTCTTTGCCACGCTGACCGATCCCCAGAGGGTGTCGGTGTGGACCCGGGCAAAGGCTGATATCGAACCAAAGGCAGGGTGCACGTTCAAGCTCTTTGGCGGCCACATCGAGGGCGAGATCACAAAGCTGGAGAAGGACAAGCTGATTGAGCAGAAGTGGAGAGTGGCGACATGGCCAAAGGGCCACTACTCGAGCGTCAAGATTACGTTGGAACAGACATCCTCGTCGACGCGTCTGGCTCTTAAGCAGACGGGCGTGCCGTTCAACGAGGAGGACGCGACCAAGGCGAACTGGGACAAATACTACTGGAACAGCATCAAGGGATCGTTTGGGTAAGTGACATAGTGGATCTGGCTAACACGTTTATTCGTTAACACCCAAGACTTGTATGCCTAATCTGTGTACTGGGCTGATCTGGAAACATGTAGTACTAATCGCCTGTCGTTTACCTCTCCTCCTTATGCAACCACTGCTTCTATCACCTCATCCTCGTCGCCGTCTTACTTGCACGACTTTGCCAAAATATCCGAATCCCTTGCGAAACAACCTCACACCTCGTCACCAAACCAAAAACATTGCAAGCCGCGCAAACACCACAAAACATCATCGTCGCCAACGTCACCAATCTCATCCACTGCAATTGCGGTTGGTGTTTTCTCTGCAATTGCCGCTGGCGTGGCTGCCATCTACTACAATTGGACCGCGTAGCTACGGCCTGTAAGCCCAGACAGGGTTATCACAAATTGTCCCTTGTCAAGGAGAATCGAATAAACACTTTTTTTTATGACTGAACGCTACTTTTTGGCAAACAGCTTGGCCTGAAGCGCCTGGAACTCCTCCTCGGTCGGCTCGGCAAATGCTGTAGACTCGTCGCCCTTGCTCTTCTTCTTTCCCTTGCCCTTTGTCTTGGCCTTCTTGGGCTGGTTCTTGACATACTTCTCCTCGATGCTAGCGATAATCGAGCTCATCCGACTCGTCTCGCGCTGGCGGATAAGTGCCCTAAATGCACCGTCGTCGCTATTCTCGTCATCGTCGTTTGCCTCGTTGCGCTTGCGCTTTCCCGACTTTTTGCTGTCCTTTTTAATCTTGCGCAGCTTCTCGTCAAGCCCAAGCTCCTTCCTCAGAGCCTCTGCCTCCTCGGCCTCGTCATTGGCCCTGGCCCGGCGCTCGCCTGCCAGCTTTTTGGACTTTGTATACGTCTTGGTGCGCTTGATCTTCTTGTCACCTATTGCCTTCTCGATAATCTCAACGAATCTCGGCTCGTCGTCGACTTCGGCCAGAAGAACCTCTGTGAAGATGAGATCCAGGTCGCCTGCATGAGTCGTATAGGCGGCCAGTATGTCTGTCTGCTCTTCCTCCGACCCCTTGTACATCTTGGCAAACTGCTCGATCGTCGACGCGTCAACGATGCCTGTCCAGAGCTCGCGGAAATAGGCGTCCCACGACTGGCCGTCCTCTATTATGTCCGAGATGTCCTTGATGGAGCCGGTCTGGTCGTATATTTTGCGGCGGCGCGTGTCTGAAAGGAGCGTATAAGCAAACCCAATCTGCTGGAAACGAGCAGTCGCCTTCTGGGCCTCAGACGGGGGCAGGTGGGCGTGCTTGTCCGGGTGTGTGAGAAGCGCTAGCTTGCGATAGGCCTTGCGCAGCTCATCACTGGTGGCTGTGCGTGCCACCTGGAGCAGCGCATAGAGATCCGGCGCATCTGCGTCGGTGAGGTCAAACGGCGCTGTGTCTGCGGTCATGCTGAATTGAAACGAATTGGAAAAATGTGAAAGTTTGCTGTAAAATGAAGAGGCATGGTGTGATCAAAACGCGTTTCGCGTTGCGCTGCCATGCTTATTTGGTAATCAATCACCCCCACCGCAGATCATAATCATCGTGGCACTTCACAGAACATGTTTGGCGGCACGAGCTTTTCTGCTCGTCAGCTTTGGAAAATCCCCTCAGGAGAGAGACGCAGAGTCACGGAGGCAAGTGTGCGACCGTGCGGCATGTGATGCTGCTTGCTTGCTTGCTTGGTGGCAGTAGTGAGCTGAATCTTTTGATTCCCTGTGTTTTCAGGCTTGACGCCAATATATCATCTGGTGGATGCCATGCTAAAGTGCTGTGCTGTCTTATCGAGGGGGAAGAGGTCTCCAGACCAAGGCGGCTGTGGTCTCCAGGCCAGGATGCGCCGTCACGGGGCTCGACCAAAGCCATGGCCTGCAGACATGGCAGAGCTGCCATACGTCCGCCGTGCACTCTTGCAACGGCTCCAAAATGGGAGGCGGCCGCGCACCTCAATTTCTGCTGTTTCACGCGGATTTCCATTGCCTCCCGCGGTCTGCAGGTCGGGAGCCAATCAGAACTTACGCAAAGCGGCTCGAAAGCCGGCAGATAAGCCAGCATCGCTGATCAGAAAATTCTCCTTTTGTCATTGCTGCTCATTTTTGGCTGGGCCCAACCCCCACTCCTTATTTTTTCTTTCATAATTTCATCAGCGGCGGGAGATAAGGACTGGGATATTGTGTACGCCCCTCGCACCGATTGTTGCCTGTCTCGGCCGTAGCATTTAAATACGGCTGCAATCTCGCCCTCTCCCATTCCCGGGTCGTGCTCTTTTCCCTCGTATTTCTCATCTTCTCTCCTCTTTATCTCTCATCAAAGTGTTTTGTAAACTCACTTTTCCCATCTTCTTTTTTAAACATTGCTTGAGAGAAAAGGCTGCTCGTTCGTGAGCTTTTATATTTCCCACCCTCTGTAAAGTCGTTCTGTACATCTCACCGTCATACCCAAAGTTTAGGACATAATGTTCTCGCGCTCCGCAACCCGTGTTCTGAAGGTACGTGTATATCTCGCCCACTCTGAGTTTCCAGGGCGTGGGAGAGAGAGAGAGAGAGGAGACGCGGCATATCGCGGAACAGGGGAAAGCAGCAGAGACAATGCACCCGCTCCCATTCCCACTCCCCAGTTTCTGCAGATGGCAGCTAATGTCCGCATTGCACCCTCATATCCATTATCTGTGTAGAGCTCGTCTCTCGGCGCTCGCCGCTCGATGGCCACCGCCCCGCAGAAGGTGCCCATGTCGATTCACGAGCCCAACAAGTACATCAACTACCAGCGCATCGAGGACAACCTCGATATTGTGCGCAAGCGCCTGAACCGGCCACTGACCCTGTCCGAGAAGATTATCTACGGTCATCTCGACAACGCCGCCGAGCAGGACATCCAGCGCGGCGTGTCCTATCTGCAGCTGCGCCCTGACCGCGTTGTCTGCCAGGACGCCACCGCCCAGATGGCTCTGCTGCAGTTCATGTCTGCCGGCATTCCCGATGTCGCTGTGCCCTCGTCGGTCCACTGCGACCATCTGATTCTTGGCGAGAACGGCGCCGAGAGCGATCTGATTCGCGCCAAGGACGTCAACAAGGAGGTCTACGACTTCCTGGCCACCACCTGCGCCAAGTACAACCTTGGCTTCTGGGGCCCTGGCTCGGGTATTATCCACCAGATCGTCATTGAGAACTACGCCTTCCCCGGCGCTCTGATCATCGGTACCGACTCGCACACTCCCAACGGCGGTGGCCTCGGTGCTGCTGCCATTGGTGTCGGCGGTGCTGATGCTGTCGATGTCATGGCCGGTATCCCCTGGGAGCTCAAGTGCCCCAAGGCTATCGGCATCAAGCTCACCGGTCGCCTGAACGGCTGGACCTCGCCCAAGGGTAAGTTTCCATGTTTTGATATGCCTTCTGAGCATACTCTATTCCTTTCGCTATCTGTGTTTGCTTGCAGTAAGCAAAGGGCGATGAAAACGTCATTTTCTGCTGCTTGCTGCTTTCCCCAGTCACAGTCGAGCAGTAACCGTGCTTTTGTGAGGTGACGATTGTTCTTATCGCGCGATAATCGATCTCGCTGCCGATAACACAATAATCCTCTATTGTTGTGCACGATCCACTTTCTAGACCTTCCATCTATGGCAATATGGCGATCCTACGTGTCATGCCAAAAACACATATGCACTGTCGCTAATTGAAGACACCTGTCTGTTCTATACTATTATAGACATCATCCTCGAGGTTGCTGGTATCCTGACCGTCAAGGGTGGCACTGGTGCCATCGTCGAGTACTTTGGCCCGGGCGTCGAGTCTGTCTCGGCCACTGGTATGGGCACTGTGTGCAATATGGGTGCCGAGATCGGAGCCACCACCTCGGTCTTCCCTTTCACCGAGAGCATGCACCGCTACCTGGTTTCGACCAGCCGCCCTGAGATTGCCGAGGCGTCGCGCCAGTTCGCACACAACCTGCGTGCCGACGAGGGAGCCAAGTACGACGAGGTCATCGAGATCAACCTGTCCGAGCTCGAGCCCCGCATCAACGGCCCCTTCACGCCCGATCTGATGACCCCTCTGGCCAAGTTCAAGGACACGGCCAAGGAGAAGGACTGGCCTCAGGATATCTCTGCCTGCCTTATCGGCTCGTGCACCAACTCCTCGTACGAGGACATGACCCGCGCCGCGTCGCTGGCCAAGGAGGCCCTCGATGCCGGCCTCAAGGTTAAGTCTGGCTTCATTGTCACCCCTGGCTCCGAGCAGATCCGCGCCACCACCGAGCGTGACGGTCTCCTCGAGATCTTCCGCCAGGCCGGCGGCAACGTTCTGGCCAACGCCTGCGGTCCCTGCATTGGCCAGTGGGCTCGCCACGACATCAAGAAGGGTGAGCGCAACACCATCATCACCTCGTACAACCGCAACTTCACCGGTCGTAACGATGGCAACCCGGCCACCCACGGCTTTGTCGCCTCGCCCGAGATTGTGACTGCCATGGCTTTCGGCGGCAGCACCAACTTCAACCCGATTACCGACACGCTGACCACCCCCTCGGGCAAGCCGTTCAAGTTCACTCCTCCCAACGGCGCCGAGCTCCCTTCCCGTGGCTTCGATGCCGGCGAGAACACCTACCAGGCTCCCCCTGCCAACCGCGACCAGGTCTCGATTAAGGTTAACCCCGAGAGCCAGCGTCTGCAGCTGCTCCAGCCATTCAAGCCCTGGAACGGCAAGGACATTGAGAATGTGCCGATTCTGATCAAGGTCAAGGGCAAGTGCACGACCGATCACATCTCGATGGCTGGTCCCTGGCTCAAGTACCGCGGCCACCTCGATAACATCTCGAACAACATGCTTATCGGTGCCACCAACATTGAGAACGGTGAGGCCAACAAGGTCCGCAACCAGGTCACTGGCGAGTTCGACGCCGTTCCGGCCACCGCTCGCTACTACAAGGCGCACGACATCCCCTGGATTGTCATCGGTGACGAGAACTACGGTGAGGGCTCGTCGCGAGAGCATGCCGCCATGTCGGTTCGCTTCCTCGGCGGCGCTGCCGTCCTTGTCAAGAGCTTCGCTCGTATCCACGAGACCAACCTCAAGAAGCAGGGTCTCCTGCCTCTGACCTTCAACAACCCCAAGGACTACGACCGCATCAACCCCGAGGACAAGCTGTCGGTCCTTGGCCTCAAGGACCTGACTCCTGGCAAGCCTCTGACTCTGCGCGTCACCAAGCCCTCGGGTGAGCACTTTGACATTGTTGTCGACCACACCTTCAACGAGAACCAGATCGGCTGGTTCCATGCTGGCTCGGCCCTCAACAAGATTGCCAAGGCCAACAACTAAGATGTTGAGGCTATAAAACACGAGTAGGCACACTTTGCCCTCCTTTCTTTGTATCTTTCTCTATAAAAAAATAAACATTATAATTATTTAAGAATCAAGCCGTCTGTTTATAGCGGCGACTGGTTCTAGATCGTCTTGACTGAAACTGCTATAGTTGTTGTCAGATCCACGTCTGTTGCCTGTGGTGCTGACGCTGCTGGTGCTGCGGTTGCGTAATGTGGGCGAATCGGGAGAGTGAGTCTGTGATGGTGTATTCGACGAAGAAAGCGGTAGCGGCGGCAGAAGATCATCTGTGCGGTGCTGATATTGGTGCAAGTCGTCGCTGCTTTTGATGCGGTGGAAGCTGCGCCGTTTATGAATACTTTGGCCATCGTCGTAGCTATAACACCTTGCGCTCTGGCATCTACGCGACTTGCTACGTCTGTCGCCAATTTCCTCCATATGCCACCGATTCCCGCTTTGCGACATGCACCTTCGATCGGCCAGACACTGCTTGAACGCTCTCTTAACCGGTGGGCTGAGGTAAAAGGTCATTGCAATAAGTGGCACGGACAAGAACTGGAGTACACGGTCGACGATAAATATCGCGTTGTTTTCCTTTTGCGTGCGATACCATACGATCGAGTAGACGGTGTTGAAGCCCATGCATACGATCGGCGCAATGGGAAACCATATGACGGAGCGCAGCGTATGTACAACAACCGAGTTGCTACTCCGACGACGCTTCTGACGGTTGTCTTTGACGACATCTGCAATGACATCCGCGTTGAGCGAATATACAGAAAATGAATCGTCCGAGTGCTCGAATCCGTCGGTCGACATCTGGTCCTGCGCCGCCAATGTTCTCTTAAAAATGTGCAGGATCATAATGATGATGCTCGATATTCCGATAATTGCGGTGAGTGTGACCCAGATGTAGAACACGAGCCACTTGAACATAAACAGCCTTTTCGACGGCGGCTGCAAAAAATCGCAGTACGTCTCCATGCCAGCCATCCTAGGCGGAATAATAAGCGTGAACATCTCGGGGATAACAGAGAACACAACCGACGCGACGGCCATCAGGATGCGCGGCCATTTCTGGCGCAGGGGGATGTTGTGGATCAGGATGATTTGGAAGTACAGGATGCAGTTTACCGAAAGCACCAGGGGAGATATGGCGAATACGAGTGAGAAGAATGTGAAGACGCGGCAGCTGGCGTCGTTACGGGGGTTGACGTAGATTGCGAGTAGGTTGAAGGTGCTGTCGAGGAGGGTGAGCAACTGGAGGGCGGCTATTACGCGGAAGATTGTCATCCGGGCGAGCTCTCGGCGGCGGTAGCAGAGGATAATGCATAATGCTAGCGTGGTTAGCGATATCAGCATGCCGACCGAAGCCAGGGCTGTCATAAGTATGCGGATTCCTGGAGTATCGTGTCCGGTCAGATCGTTCATCGTGTATATGTTTTATTTTAAAGTTATTTTCAGATAAAAGAGAGAAGCCTTTTGGCTATCGATAGACAATTTTATCTGGTGTATCTGGGGGTAGGTTTAGACTTTGGTAAACATTACCAGCGCCACCAAACAATGCCTTATGCAGAAATCAGAGCATATGGATTGCAAGATGGTTTATCGAAATTGTCTATCGATACTCTCACATGCTGGTAAGAAGTGAGCCATTATAACACAGTGTGTCTTTATTCAACTATACCACGTTGATTCAGCATGGTGTGCCGCTGGAATATTATATAAAGGAGGGTACAGTTCTGAAACTAAACACAGTGCATCTCTTATAGCCCCCTTTCTCAATACAAACATTGCTCTAGGGTAGTCAAATATGAACAAGTTTATGTCGGTCGTAGCGCTCATCGCAACTATTCTACCTGTTTCTATGTGTGCGTTTTCCATTACAACCAGTAGCAACCCATGGGAAGCATGCCAGAAATATTGCGATAACTTGCCTCAAGACATGCTCTGCATTGCACGCTGCAGATAATATTGTTTTAGTCTAATGCTTTATAACATAACTTTTATTTGACTAGACTGGCCAAGATTATTTGGTTAACTCAAAAATATTTTCACGTTACCATACGTTGAACGACGATTACGAGGTCTTTGGTTTATAAATTCTGTCTATCGATACTCTTTTACACGGGTTATAAGTGACCTGTTAAGTCAAGCTTATTCCACTTTTCAATATTTGTTTAGCTTCTAGTATTAGTATACTATAAATATATGTTACGCAGTGCGGATTTGTTGGTGTTCAATATCACCAGCAGAAACGCCCGCTGACATGGAAATGATACAGTAAACGTTCTCGGCGATTACTCTAAAAATAGCTAGGTATTTTCTGTTTAATAGGAAATCAACGGCTGGCTACTCTGTTCGTTGGTTTCTTTGAGAATAAGAAATTCTTTAAACATTCTAACCAATACTCGATAAGCAATATATATTATTTGAACAAGTTATACATGTAAATCCGAATTAATATTCTAACCAGGAAAGCTGGTGATGAATTAACATCTTTTATAACCACATACCACCAGCACGACCACCAATATTCACTGTGTGGTTGGTTGAATACAGTATATAATACTCCTGGTATACACCGATAAAAATAGAGCAGTGTGTCCTAAATTATCTTCAATATGCAATTTTGCTTTAGTTAAACAACAACGGCTAGGTGCGCTGTGTTGTCAATACAGCTATGTCAATACGTCAAGGTTTGAAAATAAAGGTATAGGTGTTGAACGCAGAGTGTATGTTATAATTCAGAAGCCGAGTAGAGCTGCGCTGCTATACAAATAGTATCAGTTTATTCTGCCAATTTACATAGATAGAGTATGCTCGCATATATACCTCAATGACCGAAGAGAACGGCATGCGTAGTACTTTTGAATCTAAAAGTAAAATTATAGCAAATCGGTCATTGTTTTACCAAATTTATAGCAGATACTCAATAAATGATTACTTGCGCGTGGGTATGCGCGCGACAATATGGAAGAAATAAACACCTTTATCTTGACAATCTGGCGCATGTCTACGACGTTTACCGACTCTTTGGAAATCAAACCCATTTCACTTATATTGAAACGTATATTGCATTCACCTATCGTGTCGGCATTATATTCTTTCAAACATATACGCAGCCTAAACTATTGAGATGACTGTACTGTATGCCGCAGCATCCAGTCATTGTGGCAATTTTTACCGCTACGTATTTCACAGAATATCTGTAAAGTAAAAATGCTTCGCACAAACACACGCAACAACTAATATTTTAACGTACAGCTGCCGAGTCACCCGGCTTTCCAAGCGCTTATTTGATACGGAAGCATAGCAGCTTTGCTTATATTATTTTGCCCTGGTTTGCAATAAAATCCGCCTCGTTGAGTCTGACTCCAACAGCAGGATTCTGTACATTAATATTGTCGGTCAGCGCAAGATCAAGCATACCATGGATTTGACGTACAGTCTTGACACTTGCTGGCGCTTCTCTTTTTCTTTATTGCACGCAAGCAAC
>JANBOJ010000142.1:0-40776 GCA_027574685.1 Coemansia erecta
TCCCCAATCTGGACAAGCGCATCATCAACGGGTTTGAGATGCCCGACTCGTTGTCAGCTGGAATTGTCTACATAGTGCAAAATCTGGGTACTGAACTCGGCTATTGCGGCGGAAGCATTATTAGCGAGCAGTTTATTCTCACCGCAGCTCACTGCATGATTGACAATGCAAACAGCACAACAGCGCCAGAGAAGGTCACCATTTCATACGGAAGCCCCGACCTTACGCAGCAGCAGAGCGTGCGCGCAAAGAACATAACCGTGCACCCCGACTTCAACGCAGAGTATATTGACGGAATTGCAGATATTGCTGTTATCGAGATTGAACCCTTGACATTCGGGGGAGACGTCCAGCGAATCCCAATATTCGACGGTCCCATTTCTGTTGGCCAGAACTTCCTTGCCTCCGGCTGGGGCGTTACTGAAACTGGCCAGCCGTCCACAAGCATGCTGCGCGGCGTGCTGGTGCAGGCCGGCAGTCTTAGCGAATGTGTACAATTTTCTGAGGATTTTGTCGACAACAACGGCCCGCAGATTTGCCTACCCGAGTCACGCACACCCACAAAGATGACTTCTTCCGGCGACAGCGGAACTGGTCTGTTTGTATACAACGACGCTGTAGTAAAGCTTGCCGGGCTGGATTCTGTTGCTGCCCAGCTGTACAATCAGACGTCAAGCGATGTAGAGACTGTCCACCTTAATGTCCACCTAGCGTACTACCTAGACTTTATCAGCAACACCACGGGTCTAACACAGTCATACCTGACAGGCAGCGACTCTTAGTATTCATTCTATTTTATGGATTGCACAGTGCTTTTGTATTAAACTCACAGCTCCTCATGCCCATACATGTCCGCTGTCTTTCCGTTGATCGCTAGCAGCTCTGTGTCAAACACAAGGTCGGCGTCCGCAGGGATGGCTGCACCCGCACCCCGCTTCCCATATGCCAGCTCGGCGGGAATCTTTAGCCGCCGCTTCTCGCCGATACACATGTTCAGCAGACCCTGGTCCCAGCCCTTAATCACATGCCCGTGGCCCAAGGAAAACTCAAACGGCTGGTCGCGGTCAAGGCTCGAGTCGAATTTAGTTCCGTCGCTCAGCAAACGTCCCGTGTAATGCACCGAAATCTTGTCACCTATTAAGGTCCGGCGCGGGCACTCGCTTGGTCGGAACTTTACGCCAATTTGCAGCTGCTTCAAAGGCTTGGTATCTGCGCCGCTCGTGGCCAGCACGAAGACCGATAGTGTGGCAAGGACAAACGAGATGAGCTTCATTTCAAATTCCTAAATAAAAAAGTAACAATTAAAGACGCAAGAGAGTGCGAAGAGCAACACCATATGAACGCAAGCACCAATTTACGCCATGCATAGCCAACGTTAATCACGCCAGATTAGCATATCAAGCCTGTCGAGCCTTAGTGGCTTTGTATGCAATTACAACTTCTTTTTTGCAATGTACTAAAAGGTAAAAAAAAAGTTGTCAAACATGAGCTTTGTTTTTTTTCCTCCTGTTTCAGCAATTTCCACTTTTAATTTATTTTCAAAATGCCCGATATAGCGAATCTGCCACTTGTCATCGTAGACTCCATTATCAGAAAGTCAGCTAAACGCTATTCCAGAACACATCGCAATTCACTCAAATGCCTATTCCCATTGCTGGCAGTCTGTAGAGCATGGAGAGAAGTCGGGGTACCATTTGTGTATGATACTGCATTTTTTTACTATGTGTCCCAAAATGTCACTTTTTTAAAGCGCGAAAACTTTTCACTAGCTAAAGAGAACTGCCTCATCCACTACGTAAAGAATATCAAATTGGGTATAGATGTATTCAATTTGCCCAGCACAACCTTCAACCATCTTGAAGAGATACTTGATATTAAACATGGCTCGTGGCCTAATGCCAGACATTTGAGCCTTTCTGTCACAAACGACAACACATCTATGAACAGTAATATATCTGAGGAACGAATGCATGCTATAAATAAGGAGCTGGACGCCTTTACAAAAACAATAGCACATACTCTACCAAATATCAAATCTATAAAGCTGTCATCACTTAATTCGTTACATTCCATTAACCCAGAAGTTGTAAGCAACCTACTTCATGCTTACAGAAGCAGGTTACAGGCATTGGCTTTTATTGACTGCAAAATACCTCAGCTAGATATACCAATGGGTACACTAACAACACTAGAAATTACTCGCTGTTTCAACTATAGAATGTTGCTATCACGTATAAATTGTAACATTTTAGAAAGTCTTATCTTCTATAGCCTGGATGAGTCATTTATGTGGGATGCATTCATAACCAATACTCCAAATGAGATTTACTTTGATAGGTTACACACACTTAAAATTGAATCTTACAAGCAATTTCGTCTTGGTAATCATCAGGATGTAGATGACAGTCTCGTCTACAATATCTACCTTCCTCGACTTAAAATACTTGAAATTGTAGCTTGTCCACCCAGATTTATTGAAAAGACCAGGTTTATTTTCCCAAAGCACATAGGCCATATAATCATCACAGATACTCCTGTCGCAATGAAGTTGATTGCGGAATCTACTATTGAAACAATTACCCGAATTGATGTACGACTAACTCATTTTTCCAAAAATGTTCCAGTAAATGAGTTTTATAATTGGTCAAATATTCTGTTCGGGAATCGATTTCAGGCTAAATATGGCAAAGCAGCAATAGGTAGTCCATCGATCCCACTTTCCATTGAAACAGCTAGATGGACAAATCTTACTTATCTTAGGTGGCACGAGGTAGAAATCTTTACACTAATAAAGATAATTACTAAATTGACTCGGCTAAAAACAATTGACATAGAAAAATGTATTTTTGTGCACATTCCACCAAATATCAAAGATTATGTATGTCCCCAAAAACATAGTAAGTCTCAGTTAACAAAACTAAATTCAAATGTGACAAAAGTAACATTTTACAGGATTTCCAACTTGGGTTGTAACCAAAACGAAACATTTATGTGTCTTCAACTAGTCACTCTCCTTCTCAGCTCCTTACAGAAAATGACAATAATACATTCAACGAATTACAGTTGGGACTCTTTTATCGATACCTTTAAACAGTGGTACCCACATTTAAAAAAAATTGAAATCTACGAACAATACCATTTCCGGAACAACTAGTTATTTTACCTTTAATATATTTTTAAAACAATTGTAATATTTTCTCTTATATACCCAATTAAAACAATATCTAAGATTGAATAATATAGTTCATATTGCACATGCATACTAAATTAAAATTTGCAATATGTTCTTACTGTATAACATACGTTGTATTTTTTGTATATGCTTTAATATTAGCAAATGTGTGATGAGTGTAGATGAAAACCTATTTTTTAGCTGCTGCGTTTAGGCACTTTCTATGGTATACTTTTGATTGCAAAACTCCTATTAATTAATCAGAATCTATTCAAATCACAACCCATAATAATGCACACAATTGGATAATGGTGCCACTATCGTCACCGATTTTCAGTAGCACGCCGGGTGTTCACATACATTACAGTGTCTTATTTCATCTGCATTTACCATGGACGCATTTAACCAGTACAAGTCCGGATCCTCGGATAATGAAAGTGACAGCGAGGCAGAGACCCAAAGAGCGCGTGCAAAGCCGATTGTTCGGCAGTACAAAATCGATACAGCGCCCGAAGTCGGGGGATACGGCGCCTCGATGGAAGTAGCCGCATACATTCAGCCAGGACAACGCGAGATTAGCAGAAATCTAACATATGATGTTATGACACAGCCTTCGGAAGGACCTGTAGATAGTGAGGGCGCCTTTGTCAGCAAAGCTAACCAGCAGGGAACGAGTGGTCATGCTGAGGTCCAGGCAGTTGACGAAACTGTGTTCCGTAGCCAGCAGCGCATGTTTAGACAGCACGGTACTGCTCAGGATCCGAGCATTAACGCACAGGGTACTGGTAGATACGTCCATGGTACTGCGGCATCCACGGGCAGAAATAATCGCAATCTAAAGCGCAAAGCCAAGGGCGATGTTTCTGTGACCAGTGGACCCAATGCATACCTTGGTCCATGGGCTGGCTACGAAGGCGAGACAAAGGGCCAAACGACGGGTCCAACACCCGAACAACAGGCCGAGTTCGATCTACGCCAGGCAGAAAATCCAACTGCCACAGGCTCTACAAAAAAGCCGAGAGGCGGCCTCTATGTCGACGGGCAAGAGGAGCGCTCGATATTCCACGGACAGTCCGAATATGACAGCCTGGGTCGGACGTACATGCATATTCCTAGCCAGTACCGCCGTGAGATTTCTTATGAGGAGCTGAGCAAGCAGTCGAGCTTTGTCCCCAAACGTCTTGTCAAGGAGTGGAAGTCGGCACATCCGGGCGGTGTCAGCGCCATCCGCTTTATGCCCTCCAGCGGACACCTGCTACTGTCGAGTGGCATGGATGGGACAGTCAAGATATTCGATGCGCACTCATCGTATGCTCTCCAGCGCACGTACGTTGGCCATAGCAAGGCTGTTCGGGACATCAGCTTCTCTCCCACCGGTACCACGTTCCTCTCCAGCTCCTACGACTCGTATACAAAGCTCTGGGATACCGAAACCGGCAAATGCCTTCAGCGCTTTGAAGTCAAGGGCAGGAAAGTGCCTAATGTGGCCCGGTTTTATCCCGAAGACCCCAACGTGTTCCTGGTGGGCCAGAGCGACAAAAAGATTGTCCAGTGGGATATCCGCGCAAACGAGATAGTCCAGCAGTACAACCAGCATCTGGATGCCATAAACTCGCTTACATTCTTTGACTCCAGCCGCCGCTTTATCTCGACCAGCGACGACAAGAGTATGCGCGTGTGGGAGTATGGCATACCTGTGGTCATCAAGCTGATTGCCGACCCGTCGATGCACGCCGTGCCCAGCGTGGCCCTGCATCCCAGCAACAAATGGCTCGTTGGCCAGAGCATGGACAACCGGCTGGTCGTGTACTCGACGTCGGACAAGTTCAGGCAGAACCGGCGCAAAGAGTTTACGGGACATCTGTCCGCTGGGTTTGCCTGCCACCCGTCGTTTTCGCCGAATGGCAGGATACTTACGTCGGGGGATGCCGAGGGTCAGGTGTGGTGCTGGGATTGGCAGACCAAACGGGTATTGACAAAGTGGAAGGCTCACGAAAAGGTCACCATAGACACCGCGTGGCATCCGAGAGAGACGTCCAGAGTTGCTACGTGCTCGTGGGACGGGACAATAAAATACTGGGAATAGATGCTGCACCAGGAAGCGACATTACTTTTTTATTTGTATTTCGATGCTATACTTCTTTGAGCACATCGATTACTATTCTACATGTACCTGGGGTGACTGCAATCCACTAATAAGCGTAATACCTGTTCCAATCTTTACTATCCTGCCTGCATATATTCTTTTGAACAACGGCGCATTGACGGAGGGTTCTTCCAAAAAAAACGTCTTTAGCTTGCCGTTTCAGTATTCCATTACCTCTGGCTTTTATTAAAATTGTTTTATTCTGTATACCATATCCCTCTAACGTGTATATTGAACATCACTCATGAGCAAGTTGCTTCGCGACCTGACAGACGCCTACGAAAGGGCTGGGATCTGGCTCTACCGAGCGCTCTGGCTTCCGGGTGTTCTCTTGGCTATACACCTGTCGCTGTGCGAGTCGTTCTATTGCCTTGTCCAGCGCTTTTTTCCCAGCGAAAACAAGGCCGATCAGCAAATCAACACGTATATTCGTCAGTATAGACAGAACATTTCTCAGCAAGGTTCAAAGGTGCAGAGTATACCTCGTGTGGCTATAGTTACTGGCGCAAACGGGGACATTGGACTAGAGACTGCGCGAGCGATTGGTCGGGCTGGGTTTACCACCATTCTAGCCTGTCGCAATCTTAAGCGCGGCCAGAGGGCTCTGCGCGAGCTGCAGGACACAACGGGACTCAACACGTTTGTTCTGATGGAGCTTGATCTCAGCTCGTTCATGTCGATAGAGCGCTTCGTCAACGACTTTCTCAAAGCCCACACTCAGCTGAACCTTCTCGTGTGCAACGCAGGAACTGCATTCTCTCACTACGATACCACCTACGACGGGCTGGAGTCGCAGTTTGGGACCAACTATGTCGGCCACTATATGCTAATCAACAGACTTCTTCCTCTAATGAAGCAGTCGCTGTCGCCAAGAATCACGATTGCCTCGTCGATTGCTGCATGCATGGTTAATCAGATTGATTACTCGCGGGTCACCGATGTCTGGCGCTTTAACCGCTTTATCAACTATTCGACAAGCAAGCTTGCTCTGCTCACGTACTCCAATGCCCTTGCTCGCCAGCTGCGAAACACATCCATAACGGTCAATGCATTCCACCCTGGGCTCGTGCAGACAAGCCTGTACAGAAATATGGCATTCTCGATGCTTCCGGGGATTCACGAGTTTAGAAACTGGCTCTGGCTGGATCAGAAAAAGGGATCGGTCACCTCGATATACCTGGCTCTGTCGACCGATCTGGAGGGGAAAAGCGGCGGGTACTACGCGAGGGAGCAGCCGACAGCCGTGCATCCTGACTCGGTGCTGGTGGATGTCCAGGATCGGCTGTGCAAGTTTACCGAGGTGCTTGTTGCCTCGAACACCCACGCACCGTCGCTTCTCGACAGCATCAACGGACCCAGATCCGACTGATCTGCCTTTACTATCATTTCTACGTCATAGTGATTCAGCGTTTATATTTTCTATTTTTAATGATCTAAGCAAATGCAAAGCTGGTTCATGCAGAAGGGAGCTGTTTTTTGATGTTCGGGTCGGAGAAAAAGTGGTGTTTGATCTAGTCGGCAGGAGAAGAGGACGATATAGGGAGAAAAGGAGAGAGAAGGGTTGTGGCTGCAAATGAGGCCATTTTGGTGTTTTAGTTTTAGTGCTCGCTTCCCGAAGAGCACAGAGGACATGTGCATTCGCGATCGCAGGTGTTCGCAGAGGCAGTCAGCATAGACTTGGTACTTGAAGAGCAGGAGGCAATCATTTTTTGAAATAGGGAGTGCGGATATATTTTTTGTTAAGGGAGTAAGTGGTGGTAGATGCGGTAGTTGTGAGATGGATATTCTGGTAGCAGGGACCCTACGGTCGGGTTTAAATACGAGTTTCTGCTCTCTGACTACCAGTACATCACATCACATCACATCACCCGTTTACCAAGAATGCAGACATCACACTCGGCCGGCATAAAAAACAAAAAAAAAACACGAGCAATTAAGCCAAAAAAGGCATTAGCGAATAACACGGAAACATGAACAAGAATGCGCACACCCGAACAACGCTCGCCCGTTCTCCTCCCCCAACAAAAAGAAGGAATGGTGCGTCTGAGACATGTAACCGTTGGCAAATAGAAAGAGTAATTGCAAGCTTGTTCTCTCTCTCTCTCTTGCGCTCTCATTTAGGAACGTGTGCCTAAAGGGGCACACATGGGAAACCACTATAAAACATGTCCTGTGTTTGCCCGAGGATCTGCATAGTTTTCTCAGAGTTGCACAACATTGCAGGCTGCATTTACACACACATACACGCACTTACATACGCAAGATTCGATAAAGAAAAATCAATTTGGAATTTGTCAATCGATGTACCAGACATAAATTTAAGTCTGACACCTCTTTTTTTTGTCGTCGCTGCGCAGCCTATAACATAAAATAACGCGGGACGCGCATGCATAAATTGAATGCGACCTGTCCGTTCCCGCTTTTAGTTAAAAAAGAATGTTACGGAATTTTGAAGGACAAAAGCCTGCAGACATGTGTCCTTAGTCTGTCGAATGGCAATTCCCCCTCTCCCATCCCCTGAGAAAAAAGGGATATAGAGAGAAGCGGGCATTCGCAGACAGACATGGGTTTTTTTTGTTCTTTGATAGCCAAAGCAAGTATCCTCGGGCCGTTCTAACGAAGCGAGATCGCCCCCAGACACACGACCACATCCGAGCCCACCCCGTTCTCATCGTAAGCGGCCAAAGCATCCCGTGCGTACTTTTCCAAATGCGCCCTCGCCTGATCGCCCGCCAGCATCCTTGCAGTCGAGAGTTTCAGCGTCTGCGCAACCTGCACTCCGCGCATATCTCCGTGGCTTGTCTGTGCGGCCCGCTCAAGCCGCAACTCGACGGCGTCTCCCGAGCCGCCGCTGCGCTCGACGTTTCGCGCGCATATGCGCAGCTCGCTGCCCGAGTCGGAGTACGCCGACAGGTACACGTCGTAGTAGGCGGGTGTGTCGTGGTCGGATATCATGCAGCCGTGGATTGGTGGCGGGGTCATGGCGGGCACGCCCAGGAGCGCATACTGCCTCTGCTGGCCACCCGGGTCTGCTGCTGCTGCTGATGCTTGTGGTGAGGCAAAGACGTGGCCCTGGAACCACGTTGGCGCCCTTGGTGCGCTGTGCCCTGCGTGGCTGTGCGTCGCCGTGCCTGCATGCTCGGCTACTTCTTTTTCATTATCCTTTGCATCGCCTGCATCGTGAATGGGGATGTCGCCCAGTGATTTCGGTGGCGGAATCGCGGTGCAGTCAAAGAGCCAAAGCTGGACAAACCCGGTCAGCATCCGACGATCTCGCTTTTGTCCTTTAGGGTCTCTGATACGAGCAGGAACGATCGAGAAGGAAAGTGATAAAGAAAAGAATAAAGAAGGACGCGTGTCTTCTTGACACGTCGCTTTTTCTCTGAGCAAACACATTGAAAGGACATTGAGATTTATTTAGACGCATTACAGGAGCAGATCACATGCGTCGCGTGCATGCTTACTTGAGCCCCAGCATGCCCAGGATGCGCGCAACAAGCAGCGACCACCCGGCCAGCAGCCGGATATGCAGCCCAGCAAAGTCAAAGAGCCACATGCGCAGATACGTCCATCGTCCAATCAGCGCAAACGTCTGCCCCGCCGACCCCTCGTCCTCGACGCAGCGAACGGTAGCCTCGCACACCTGGTCGATATCCAGCATCAAGTCCGGGAACACCGTCTTGTTGCCGTTCATCAGCTTGGGGTTGCCCAAGACCATCGGCGTTCTGACGTAGTAGGGCGCTATGGCAGCCACACGCACCGTCGGTGCCAGCGATTTGCTGGCGCGCGTGAGGTGGATCAGTGCGGCCTTCAGCGCGCCGTAGACCTCTCCGCCGCGGTTTGGCAGCAGACCGCCCATGGATGTCATGTTAACGACAACGCCTCGGCGACCGTCGTTCTCTCGGATATACTTGGCAAACAGGCGTGTCGTCTCGATTGGCGCGCGCAGGTTGATCTCGATCATGTTGGATATCCGGCCAAACTCCTCGTCCTCATACAGCTTGGCTGGAGACGCCACCCCGGCGTTGTTGATCAGCACGTCGATGCGTCCAAACACCCGCTCTGTCCTTTCAAACATCACGGTGATGTCTTTTTCTTTGCGCAAGTCGGTCTTGAGATAATGTACAAACACCATGTTGTGCTTTTGGTTGATTTCGTTGCAGAACGCGGCTCCTTCGACTTCGTCGACAATATCGACAAGTGCCACCTTAGCTCCCTTCTCGACCAGCCGTAATGCCAGTGCTCTTCCAATTGCTCCGAGAGCCCCCGTCAGTATCACCACCTTTCCCTCGACCGAATAACCGCTTTGTTTGAACCAGGGCATTGCGATATAGCGTATGTGTTTGTATGAATAATACAAAATATGACCGATTGTAAAAGTGTGGAAGAAAAGGGATCTACATTGAAAAAGCCACGGCGTAGATATACGTCTTGGTATTTTCTTGGCTGGAACACTTGGTTCGCTAGAGCCACTACTGTCATACTATTAAACAATTGAGGTCTAATCGATTACAACATTATTCGCACGCCGCGCGCGGCGTGACGGCATTGTTTTCAATAAAGCTCATGGGAAGGACAATCACAGGATTGCATTGCGCCAAGATTTAATTCGGTACATTATCTTGAGCAAGGAGCAGCCAAAACAAAAGACTGCGTCTATAAAGGTTCAAAATAATATAGATAAATAGTCTGGGTGCTTTGCACACATCTCTATTTCCAAAATCTAAACAGATATTTGTAACTTGTATTTATCTAACAACTATTCACTTCAAAAAATGACCACTAGCGACACCAAACTCGTCCTGCCAACCAGAATAGATGATGTACATGTGCAGAACTTTATCAACGGACAGTGGGTCCCTCCGTCAACAGGAGCATATCTCAAAAACGTCAGTCCGCTTACTGGCAAGGATATCTCGCCTCTTCCCGATTCTGACTCCGTCGACATCGATATTGCTGTGAGTGCAGCGAAGGATGCTTTTCCGAAGTGGTCAACAACACCTGCCGACAAGCGTGCTGCAATTCTGCTCAAAATCTCAGAGCTAATCAAAGAGAACATTCCTCTGCTATCCGAGTTTGAGTCGCTAGATCAGGGCAAACCGCTGCGGCTTGCAATGATGCACGAAATGCCGCCATGTGTATATCTATTCGCCCAGTTTGCAGATATTATTACCAAGGGAATAGCCGAAACGAGCCAGACCACGCCGTTCATCCACACGCCAGCATCGATTATGGACCCCAAGCCCTGCAAAATAGAGTTTACCACCCAGCACGTCCCAGCCGGAGTAGCTGCAATCATCACGCCCTGGAATGTCCCTCTGGAAATGATCTGCATCAAGCTTGCGCCGTGCCTGGCTGCTGGAAACACGTGTGTAATCAAGCCGACCGAACTTACCAGCATAAACGCATATATGCTCACGCACATCCTGAAGGCAGCTGGAGTACCCGACGGAGTCGTCAATGTTGTCTTTGGCACCGGCCCACGTGCTGGCGAGCCTCTGGTCAAGCACAAAGATGTGCGCCTTGTGTCTTTTACTGGCGGAACCAAGACAGGATTCAGAATTGGTGGTCTGGCCGGTGGAATGGGCAAGCGTGTGGCGCTAGAGCTTGGCGGCAAGAACCCAAACCTGGTATTTGACGACTGCGACATTGACCACGCCGTGGCTACAGGCATACGCAGCGCTTTTCATAACCAGGGCGAAATATGCCTCTGTGCCTCCCGGCACTACGTCCAGCAGGGGATCTACGCCAAATACGTCGAGATGTTCCGCGAAATGGCCCAAACGCAGCTAAAAGTGGGTGATCCCAAAGCTCCCGACACATACTTTAGCGCCGTCGTAAGCCAGAACCACATGGACAAGATAACCAGGTACATCCGTCTTGCCCAGGAGGAGGGTGCCACTGTCGAGTTCCTGGTCAAGCGGGACGATCCAAAGATTAAGCACATCTCGAGTGACGGCAGACTGACCATCGAGGGATTCGAGGGCGGGTTCTTTGTTGCCCCTACGCTGATCACAAACATCAGCCAAAAGTCGCGGGTCATGCAGGAGGAAATCTTTGGTCCGGTTGTCTGCGTGCTGCCGTTTGAGGACGAGGACGAGGGTGTTGCGCTGGCCAACGACACCGAGTACGGACTGGGTGCATCAGTCTGGTCCCTCGACAAGGAAAAGCTCGACAGAGTCATGGGCCGGATCAATGCAGGCACTGTCTGGGGAAATGCGTGGTTTGCCCTGAGCTTTAGCATGCCGTTTGGCGGCATGAAGAACAGCGGAAATATGCGCGAATTCGGCACCTGGGGCATGGAGTTTTTCACCGAGACCAAAACGCTGTCCAAGCACGTTTACGCCGAGAAGCCAGTATCTAGTTAGAATGATATAGCACGCTTTGACTATAGATACCGTCCGAGTAAACGTGCTGGAGCATTGAAAATTTAATTCCTTATTGGATACATTTCCTGCTTTAGTCTCATTTATTAAGCCTGTCATCGTTATATGTGTCTTATTTACATGAGCTAGTGCTCGATCTCGCCTATCCGGAACGACGATGGGCAGTCTGCCAGCCCATGCACCAGATCAAACAGCCGCTCTGGCCTGTCGACCCGACCAAAGACTCTAAGCCATTCGATAATATGCTGGAGTCTCCGAAT
The DNA here is from genome assembly GCA_027574685.1 of Coemansia erecta. Lineage (NCBI taxonomy): Eukaryota > Fungi > Kickxellomycota > Kickxellomycetes > Kickxellales > Kickxellaceae > Coemansia > Coemansia erecta. The sequence continues at coordinate 11,965 of JANBOJ010000142.1, forward strand.
CCGCACCCGTATCATGCGTGTCGACCGACCTACCATTGGTCCTGCGCTCAGCCATCCAATCCCGACTACCGACGCTGGTCTACCGCTGTCCTGCTTGTATGTTGCCGTAATATTCCGGCCGTATAGCTTATTTTGCCGTTGCTGGTCAGATTTCGCAGAATCACTTGGCAGACAATCTACAACAAATGGCCAGAGCATCTTGTCCTCTGCGGCGGTAAATGGCGTATGGCGGAGATGTGTTCCGCCTCGCAGCATCCAAAAGTAACGGCACTGAACTGGCGTGCGGTTAAATGGCTTCATTTTCCGAGCCACATCAACCCACGACGTAAAACCGCGCTCGCTCTGGATCATCGACTCAATAATCCTCGTCAGCGTCGAAATCTCGTCATCAGTCCACCGTCGGTATGGATTTCTCGATCCAGCATGCTTCTGGTTCTGGTACACGCGTCCCGGAGACGAGTCTGCCAGAGTGCCAGTGCTTGCCTTATTCTGAACAGATGGCTTGATCTGGCTGTAGATCAGGTCGTAGTACCGCTTGTAAACAATTCTGGGCGTGCGTGGCTGGTCATATGCTGGCATACCACCTTTGTCTGTCGTGCATGCTGGCAAGGCGAATCGCTTTGTAAGCATTCCGGCAATCATTGCCCATCGCGCTCCGTAGGTTCTCACCAGCCGCAGCAATGCCTGGTCCTCCTCTGCCAAAAATGGCCGAAGCAGCGTTCTTCCGTTCAGTGGCTGGATCTGACTAGCTCCAACACTAGCCCCAGCCGCTGCTATTCTGTCTGGAGTTAGTCTGTATTGTTGGTCAAGAAGCGTGGCGACGATAGACGACCGTACACTAGCTGCCGTGCCATCTCTACCCAGACTACTAAACATTGCCTTGCGTCGCCTGCGCTGGTGCATATCTTGTGCCCACTGCAGTATCGGTCCCCAGGTACCCTGATGCGGCGATGTAAGTGTCTGCCATCTGCCACGGCACTGTATATGATTCCGCGTGCCAACAAGGTCAGCAACCAGTTTCCATTTGCGTGGTCCGTAGATGGCAATTGCAGTCCTCAGTGCATCGTCTTCGGTGGCTGACCACCGAACGATTGTCTGAAGCTTAGATGCACTCTGATCGGTGTTGCTCTTGGGCATCCGAGCTGATGGCCACCCCTTAAGATGCTGCCTGTAGCTTTTGGTTAGCCATACGGGCGAACTGTCGTACCGCGATCTTAGCGCCAGATGCGTGCGGCGTCTAAACTGCCTCGAGTACTTGATCCAGTCAGAGCGGCTAATGTTGCGATTTCTGACAAGATGGGCGCTCACGATTCTGTTAAAAGACGCATTCTCATCTTGGGTCCAGTGATTATGAGGCTTTGTACTGTCGGGAACTCCAAAAACATGCGGTGATAGAGCAGTCGTCTTGTCGAGCGGTGGTATGTTCCAACCAGACCTACTTTCTGCCTTTTCGCGATCGGGAATATCGTGGTCCTTGCTGGCAGTCGTCAGAAGCCGTCTACAGTGCCGTGCTGTCTCAGCCCCAGCACTGTAGACCTGAGACCTTCGCGGCAGTGTGGATACGGCCAGCCTTAGAGGCATTAGGTATGTCTTGCAGATGAAAATATATACGAATGGAATGCATGGATGGTTCGAAGAAAAAGGCGAGCACAGCGAATGCGCACATTTAACTCTACTGGTGTTCCGATCGCCGCCAGCCGAGTTATGGCACCGATCTTGCCGTCGTTATTAAAATTGTGGCTGACGTTGTCTTTGTAATTATCCACAGCAAAACTACCACCAGCGGTCGCAGGCGTTTCTACTCAGGTCAATTTCTTAAACTAGAGAGACAATGGACGTCAATATCGCCGAAAAGAACTTATGAGATTATCTTAAAAATTTGTACGCATAGTACAAAACAGACGCGTTTTGGGCGGATATGAAAAATGGGTTTTATGGCTCGGTCAACATAATATTCGATTTATTCTCTATTATGACTACATCCAAATCCTCTATCTCGTCACTTACCGAAAAAGAGGGTAGCGTACCAAAACAGTCACAGAATGTCAACAACAAAGTAACAGTCAAGCAATTCGAGCCAGCCGAGTCAAAAGAGCAAACAGAGCCAGCAGAACCAGCCGAGTTAGCTGTACCACCTGAGGACTCGCTCAAAGGCTGGGTGATTGTGCTCGTGTGCTTCTTCCTATTCATGTTCTTTCTCGGCCCGACAAACTCGTATGTCGTGTATCTGCAAGAATACCACACGCACATCTTTCCGACCACGCCGACAACCACGCTGTCGTGGATTGGGTGCCTGCAGTTTGGCACGCAGAGTATGCTCGCCATTGGCGCCGGAATCCTCGTCAAACGCTTTGACGTGCGCCTGGTCGTAGCCTTTGGCTGCATGCTATCTGGCGTATCACTACTGGTTGCTTCTGCCTGCAAGTCACCAATTGCACCGCTGTTTACCCAAGGATTCCTGCTCGGCATAGGTGGATCCTGTATACAGGTTCCAGCTGTCAGCCTGCCGGGCCAGTGAATGAAAAGGTACCGCGCAATAGCTACTGGTGTGGCTATTGCAGGAGGACAGGTTAGCGGCATGTGGATGTCCTTTGCGACGCGCGCGATGGTCGCCAATATCGGATGGCAGTGGTCGCTGCGTGTTACAGGCTTTATAATTATTGGAGTTGGTCTCGCTGTCAGTTCTCTGCTGCGCAAGCGTATTAGTGTGCCACGGTGTGAAAAGATAATCGATACCGATTCTCTGAAGAATGCCCGGTTTCTAATTCTATTCTTTTCGACGCTTTTTATGATCGGGGGATTCTACATGCGCTACCATTTCATGTCTTCATTTATGGTCGTAGGGCTGGGCAAGTCAGCGGCATGGAGTGCCAATATCTCTTCGATACTAAACGCCAGCAGCATATTTGGACGTCTAGCTTCAGGAGTAATGGCCGACTACATAGGACCTCTTAATTTGCTTATCATATCATCGGTAATCTCCACTCTGGCAATTCTCGTGCTCTGACTGCCGTTTCACCACCTGGGCACCGTGATTGCCGCGGCGATTGTGTTTGGATTTACGAGTGGGAACGCAGTTTCACTAGTCCCGGTGATTACGGCAAACGTGTTTGGAGTTAAAAGACTTCCCAGCAATATGGGAACGCTGTTTATGTCGTATGCAATTGGGTCATTCTTGCGCTCGCCAATCGGAGGAGTTCTTTTTAGACAAGTACGGGCATGGGACAAACTACTCGTCACTTATTATATACGGCGGAGTCTTTTATGGAGTTGGCGCGCTTTTAATGATTGTTTTCAGGGCGACACTGACAAGGTCCATTGGTAAGTTAATATAAATACACTAGCTTAATACGTATAATACATCTACGGCATGGTTTATAGCGAAATTATAATTTGAATATTGAAATGTCAAAATTTTTCGAATATTGCTAGGCTAGCATTTTAAATTTACTGGTTACTTGATAAAGCAACTTGCACAAACTATAGTGTATTGAATTGGCCACAAAAAGCCATTCCTGAATTACATAAAAATGCTATGTAACACAAATTATATAACATTATTCATTACATTAGAGCTTCTGTTGCCACTGAGATTCGCAAAAATGGATATTTTCATTGACAAGATCAAGCTTCGTGGTAGCTGACGACATTGTCGGAAATCTGAGAATTAACCAGACACACTTCTTCTGCAGGCTGACCAAAGACCGACATGTAGTTACGGCACCAATTCTGGCACAATCTTTAAAATTGTTTTTGTTGTCATCAACGCGGAAAAACTATTACCAGAGACTGCAGGTACTTCTACACAGGTCAATGCCCGTGCCTACATATACAAACAATGCAGGAAACTTTGAAGGGAATTTCCGAGATGCGAGGCAATCTAGCAGAACCCATTGTCGCCTGGCTGGAATCACTTGCTCATTTTCCGGCTTCACGTAGCTTTGTATACTTACCCCTGCATACATCACATTCCAACAAACACAAAGACACAAAAACACACACATGCACATATCTTATGCGCAGCCATGACAGCGGAAATGACCGCTATCACTACGGAGATTGCCAGGCAAAGTGAAATAACGGAGTTGGACCAGCGGCGTCTAATTGGTCATCTTCGAAGGCTGCATTTGACGGAGACAAGTTGCTTTGCTCCTGACTTGCTTTTTTTTTCTCTTTCTGGTTGCTCGCACGCAATTGCTGCTTACTAATGGCCTTTTACAACCTGCCCAATATGCAATATAAGCAAATATACGCCCTTGTGTAATTACTTCTCCACTCGGAGACCTACAGAAGTGTAAACAACGTCGAAACCACGGGTTTTCTTCTTGGCCAACTCCGGGCACTACAAATACAGACTACAGCAGCGGGTAGGTAAATATATACAATTTCTTGCAGAATTTAGAAAGAGTATATAACAAATGCTCTTTGGTCATTGAGAAAATTCAATTTAAACAATCTGATACTAAGATTTATTTCTTTTCTACGCTATGAACACACCGACTTCCTTTAGTTTATCGCTTCCCGAAAAAGAAGGCAGCGTTCCTGAACACTCGGAAAGTCTCGGAGATGATACAACAGGTGAACCAGCTGAGGACTCGCTCTACGGCTGGGTAGTTGTGTTGGCTTGTTTCTTCCTATTTATGGTGTGCATTGGCCCGACAAACTCGTTTGGCGTGTATCTTCAAGAGTACCACTCTCACATCTTTCCGTCTACGCCAACAATCACTCTATCGTGGATTGGGTGCCTGCAGTTTGGCACCATGTGCGTGTTTAGCATTGGCGCTGGCATCCTTGTCGAAAGATTCGATGTGCGTCTAGTGGCTATATTTGGATGCATAATATCTGGCACTGCATTTCTGATAGCATCAGCCTGCAAGTCACCAGTGGCACTAGTATTTACACAGGGAATTATGTTTGGCGCGGGTGGAGCCTTTGTACTTAACCCGGCGGTCAGTCTGCCTGGTCAGTGGATGAAGAAGTACCGTGCAATAGCCACCGGAGCGGCTATTGCAGGAGGGCCGGTTGGCGGCATGTGGATGTCTTTTGCGACGCGCGCGATGGTCGCCAATATCGGATGGCAGTGGTCGCTACGTGTCACAGGTTTTCTGGTAATTGGCATTGGCCTTGCTGTCAGTCCTCTGCTGCGCAAGCGCATAAGTGTTCCATCTCGTGCCAGAATTATTGACGTCAACGCCCTAGCTAATGCCCAGTTTCTGATTCTGTTCTTCGCAACGCTGTTTGTGTCTGGCGGATACTTTATGCCTTATTACTTTATGTCATCGTTTACTGTTGTCGGACTAGGCAGATCGGCTGCGTGGGGTGCCAACATCTCGTCAATTCTAAACGCTAGCAGCATAATTGGGCGATTGGCTACAGGAGTCATGGCCGACTACATAGGACCACTGAACTCCCTCATTATAACATCGGTTATCTCCACTCTGGCAATTCTCGTACTCTGGTTGCCGTTCCACAATCTAGGCACCCTAATCGCTACAGCGCTTGTGTTTGGATTTACCAGTGGGAGTGCAGTCTCGCTAGTTCCAGTGATTACGGCAAACATATTTGGAACCAAGCGACTGCCTAGCATTATCGGAATGTTGTTCATGTCATATGCAATCGGGACCTTCTTGTGCTCGCCAATTGGAGGAGTTTTGCTAGACAAATACGGTCATGGGACAAACTACTCGTCGCTTATTATCTACGGTGGAGTCTTCTTTGGAGTCGGTACGCTCTTAATGATTGTCCTCAGGACGACAATGACAAGGTCAATTGCCAAGTTGATATAAACTACACTTTTTTTTTTTACAGAAATAAGAATACAGTTTTATTTCTGACATAGCTAACCACATACACGTAGTAACCTTGCAATCCAATTTAGTCGAATTCTGGTATGAAATCAATTGTTTTTTTAGTAATCTTACCTAGTACTTTAATTCAAAAATTTACTCACTGACTAGTTTGCCATTAATATTATTTCTTATTTTTAAAAATATAAAAGTATTATTTAATTAAAACTTTGGTATGTTCAAACAATCGTCAATTTAAACAATATAGCATACGCTTAAAGAAGTTTGTTAACATGCTACAATATGAGGGTTCAGGTGCTATTGGCTCAATATTCAACATTTTGAATTGGGTTTGAATGCAATTGTCTACAATTTCAAACCACACTTTCTCATCCTTTAATTCAAAACTGACCAGACCAGTAAAATTGGTGTTACCATACGTCTCATTAGAAATTTCTGATATTGCCTTTTGTTTCAGTTGGTTGTATGAGCTCGCTCTTTTTTCTCCGTTTTTATAGAAAAGTTCAATTGTATGGACCTCAACACTCGTTTCACAAGGCCAAATAAACGCATATTTCAGCATTTGGAATGTTTTCTCATTGGTATCAAGACAATTAAAATTATCAAACATTTTAGCTTTATACATTGTCGAAATTGTGTAGAATTAAATGGTAATATTACAACAAAAGTAGAGTAGAAAAGTGAAATTAAACAGAGGCTCCTTTCCGCATGTTTTCCACTTTTGTCATGTGGCTTCAATAATATTTACCGTGTATAAAGCCAAAAGAAATTATTTATTTTCTAATAGAATGACGGCCTTTATTCAAAGAATTGCTCGGCCCTTTGTATCCATGCAATGTTTTAAGACAAAGTAGTGTCGTTTGCTATATTATTTATATACAGAGTTCATTTAGTTTCTTATTATAAAAATAGCTGTGTACACTAAATAACAATAATTTACAACTAGGTTAACAAAAATAATGAATAATCTCCAATCAATGAAGGTGTTTACAATTATGTAACTTAGCTCTACTTAGCGTTGTTTTTTTGCAATATTTATTAAATTTAGGAATTCAATTACAAGTTAACCTTTAGAATTAATTTTGCAATCAAAATCCAGCTAACAATCATTTATAACTTATATGGTTTATTGTGATTTTGTTGAGTAATTTCCAAACTTTGCATTTTTGAAACCTCAATAACGGAGTTTTATCAATAATTTGTATTAGCATTAAAAATTTTGTTAGTCAAATTTCCGATTATTAAGCTTGTTGCGTGTGGGAAAAGGGACGTACTATTTAAAGTAAAGGCAAAGTGTGAGGTTTATTCGATAGCTAAAGAAAAATGGCGACTATCGAAGGCGTGGGAGACGAGGGCTTTATATAGGTTGTGTCGGGCTCGTCCTGGAGCCTTGATAGTTGTTTTCGATGTGTGAATAAATGTTTGTTGTCGTTTCAGCATTCCCGTGTGTTTTGAAGTTTGTTTTCCGAATGTCATCATGACACCATCGGATCTTATCGCACCCCTACCTGTTGCAAACCGGTTCACCTGTCGGGTGCCAGGTCTTGATCCTCTGAGCGTGGATCAAAGACCTCGGCGCGCAACAAGCTATTGTCAAAAAAGGTAGTTATTTGCTGTACCCGCATGAGTCATAGTTTATATAAAAATTTGTACGTACAAATATAAGGTAAAAACATTAACTATTATAGTAGAACGTTTTACAGAGGAATCCATTAAATAGTTGTTACTCACTTTATTGTTTTTTATGTAATAATATTAATTTGTTACGCCTTTTGGTTTGCTCTCATTCGAATTTAATATTTTTTTACATATTTCACATTTTATGTGCATTTGTAAACATATTATTTTTTTTGCTGCAAAATTTGGGGGAAACTCACCCAAGATTATTATACTAAATATTAAATTGTTTTGACAAAAAACAATCAAAAAAGCCACAATAATGGTTTCAATAAAATCAAGCCTAACTCTATCTAGGTTGAATTGCTATAGACGCTTCAATAGATGCGTTTTTTCTAGTGGTAACAACATTATTTAAGTAAACGATCTATAAGAGGTTATTCTAAGATATTTGTGAGAACATCAAAGGTACCCATCCATCTTTATTATTAAATAATATAAAATAGTTGATCTAGATTAAGAATAGTAAACATCAGAAAAATCAATTTTAACTCAAAAGGTCGTTATGTGTATATTTGTAACTATACATAGATTTGTGTGTAATTAAAAGTAAAAGATTTGATGCAACAATCACGGTTCAGGGTGTTTCCAAATGAGCACTGACCATTACCAGCTGTTTTTTAATGCAATTGTCTCTAACTTCAAACCACATCTTAATAGTATCTAGTACAAAGCATATAACTCCGGTAAAGCTTTCATCATTATAGCAATATTTAGAAGTACCTGATAACGTCATTTGTTCAAGATTGTTGTAGGTGTTCACACATTTTTCCCCATTCTTAAAATAAAGTTCGACTATATATATGTTCACGCTAGGTCCAAAAATATTAGTTAACGCATATTTTAGCTCTTCAAATGTCTTTCTATCATTATCTAACTCATTGAAATCTTTAAACAGTTCAGATACATCCATTGTCAAAAATAAGAAGAATTGATACTGAAAAATAAAAAAAAAATCGAAATAATAAAGAGAGATTGGGCAGTAGATGCCTTCTGCATGTTTATCGTTTCCACCAATTCACTATAAAGCAAATTTCCTTAGTAAAATGCCGGGCGCATTTATTTTCAAAAAAGAGCAACTTCCTTTATTCAAAGAATTGCTCGGCCCTTTGTATCCATGCGAAATTACTCAGCCATTGCTAGATAATCTACTGATTACCACTTGATCAGACCGCATAAATATCCGATCGTGAATCAAGAGCCAGAAAAGTTGACACCTTTTTTCCTTCGCATTTCTTTAACAGCATACTATTAAAATGGGCGTTCCGGGCCTAATGCGGTGGTTCCATCGGAACTTCCCTGCGGCCTGCAGACTGAGGACGCATTTCGGGAATCAGGATACGGTACATTCGCTGTTTATTGACCTTAACAGCACGTTGCATCAGAGCAGCCGTATAAACGACGGAGACGTCTCCTCAGTCTCTACTGCGATAAACAAAATATTCAAGCGGGTCAAGCCTCAGCGTCTGCTCTACATCGCAATAGACGGAGTTCCGCCGCGCATAAAGGAGCACCTTCAGCGCCAGCGCCGGTCCAAGAATATTGGTGGCACAGCGGCTGACGGAAAGCCGGAGAAGGCGTTCAGCTCGTATATGATTACGCCAGGAACCGAATGGATGCGGTCGGTTGAACAGCATATGGTGAAGTACATCGAGGAGCGGCGGATGACATCTCCTCGGTGGAAAGACATAAAAATCATCTTCTCTGGTAGCGGCGACCCGGGCGAAGGCGAGCAGAAGATTATGAACTACCTACGAAGCCAGGCTAGTCGCGATGAGGAGCATTGCGTATGGTCCAGCGACGCCGACTCGATCCTATTGTCGCTTGCGACTCACGTTCCAAACATTACAGTGGTTAATTGCAATTCGGACGTTGAGACTGGCCAATTCTACGCAGTAAGCATTGACAGGTTGGCAAAGCAGATGGCTCTAAAGTACTCTGGTAGCACCTACGAAAAGCTCAGCAGGCTGAGGCAGAACCAGACAGTCGACGACCTTGTATTTATGTCTTTTTTCTTTGGCAACGACTTTCTGCCTTCGCGACCGTTCGTTAAGGTCGACTCTGATGCATCATGTGTCGATTCCTTGTGGAGCATGTATGCGAGGCTCAGTCGAGAGAGCCAGTGTCTTGTCCAGCAGAACGGAGAAATCAGTGTTCAGGCGTTTAAGGCGCTGCTGCGGATGAACATTGGCGATATTGAAGATCGCGAGTTTCGCAAGCTGATCGGCGTAACGCCCCTTGGGTCGCAGGTTACGACACTACGAGCACGGCACTTGGACTGGGATAGGCAGCGGTTAAAACTTGCAGACAAAGCCCGGAGCTCTGTCAAAGCACTGCCAGAAAAGAAACCGACGAAGAGAAAGGCCAAGGCTGGACGGCTGGTTCCGTTTGTCTGGACTGGAAATGTCGACGAGCTGGCACAGGTTGACTTTGATCAGCGTAGTGTGGCTGAGCTGTCGGGCGCATATCCAGTTAGCTCTATCCAGAACATCGAGTATCGCACTGCTGAGGAATGCCTGGCTACCAATACCTCACAGCTTAGCATTGACGGCATGCCCCTGGTGTCCCCAGCGCTGATGTCTGTTGTCCAAGCTGCGGCGGCAGTTGTCAGTGGCCACCCTTCATCGAAAACTTCTGTGCCCAGCACTCATATCAGCAGCGGCAAGCTCAAGTGGATTCCCACGTTTGCCAACTCTCTAGGTCTCGAGTGCACGATTAGTAGCGCTAGTGGTGCGATAGGCAGTCCTAATGGCACGCGATCTAAGAGACAGCGGACCGGGGATACATCTGCTACCAGCGACAGCAGTGACGTAGAAACCCGCCGATCAGCCACAGTTAGTATTGGCGATCCCGGTCTGCTTCTTCCAATGCAGGTCATCAGGCTGTTTGCAAAGGACTCAATGTCACAGCGCACCAATTCAGTCAAGATAAAGGTCGCGCTTGTGAGCGACGACGACTGGAACACGTTGCTTGGCGATGCCAAGATCGAGCACAAGCGTAGGGCAGAGCTGCAGATATGGAAGGCAGGGTTTTACAAGCAGGCATATCGCAGCTGTGCCGACGAGCCTGGCTTCGTCGATAGTTTATGTGCGCTCTATGCTAACGCGCTCGGATGGACTGCTCGCTACTACTTTGCAGGCGAGGTCAGTTGCTGGGATTTTGCCTGGCCGGTCAAGATCGAAATGGCCTATCTTGGCGTTGCTCCGATGGACTCTGACCTGCTGGCATACCTTGATCGAGCTAGCAGCGGCAAGCGCTGGGACTGCGTTCCTGTTTCGGATAGTGAGCCGCCGGTTCTGCTTGAGCACCAGCTTAGCGTAATGCCGGTGGATGCATGGGCACACGCGGATCAGAACAGCCACAAGGCGCTTGCCGAGAGGCTCAACCAGAGCGAGTACTCTGACGAGACGCGCGCGCAGATCCGGAGCTTGCTGATCAAGGATGGGCACGCTGGCGATTATCCCTGCGTGCATTTCTGGAGATAAAAGCGCACGTGCTAACATGCATCCATGGATGTATATCATAAAATAGAGATGACGCATCATCACTTGGTGTCAGTCTAATGAGCAAATTGTTTTTTATTACAGGATTAGAGCTATGTACAGGTTGAGTCGATGGCTTAAATCGTCATTGTACCTGTGCCTGTAATTGTGCCTGTAGCAGCGGTGCTGGTAGTACCAGTGGTACTACTGCAAGTGTTGATGTGGTTGTAGAACATTGTCGGGGTGATGTAGTACGCCTTGCAGTGGCTGCAGTAAATCGACGAGCGCGCCATTGTGTTGCTGGCGACGACTGGAGTCGAAGCACCCGAGCTTGCCTCCTCAGCAACAGGGACTGGGGTCGAGCTGGCTGCGGTGAATAGCGATTTGAACTTTGTCGTTTCTGGGTTTGGGACCCAGACAGTCGACGACAGCTCCTGCTCAAACTGGTTTGCCGGGATCTTGAGCTTTGGCAGAATAGTCCTCGAGGTCTTTGGAATAGAAGCAAACGTAGGCATTTTTTTCGTGGATATAGAGAGCAGCAACAAAAAATAATAATTTTTTTTGAAGAGAGGAGAAAAAAAAAGACGCCAAATTTTCTTCATTTTTTCTTCGCAGCACCAATATCTGAATGCCAAACGATTTTCTTCTACTGTCGTGTGTTGTTTTGTTGCCTTTGAAAATTTTCCGATGCATTTCAATGCCACTGTTGCTGCTGATGCTGCTGCTGATGCTTTTGCTGTACATCCGAGCCATCGCCGCTCTCACGCACATACCCATTTTTAGCTGATTGATCAAGGCGTGCGAACTTGGAGGCAATATTTTGGTCTCTGGTAATCCCAACCATACAGGCCGTACACATTTAACGAGGCAAACAAAAAAAGCGCGTTATTCAAAACATGGCAGCAGCAACAAAAAAAAAGAGAAAATCGTCGACGTCATCTGTTTAGAGTAAAATCTGGCGCCTAGGACAAGGGGGTGGGGGTGGACGGCATCAGGTCACAACAAAGTATTTTTTTTGCTCACGCGCAATATTGAGGTGACTTTCTCTCTCTTGTATGATTTCGAATTTAATATACCTTTATAATTTATAACCATGGAAATTGACGAGGAATTCAGCGCCCCTGCTCAGAATCAGGCCAGTGAGACTGAGAACAGCTCTGTCATGAACACAACTACGACAACGGCAACCACCAGAACGCTCAAAGGTCCCACTTCAGACGCTGGATCGATGCAGTACACCGAGACGACGGCGACGACAACAGCGACCTCTCCGTCCATGCCGGATAACGGTAGCGGGCTTGGCGCGGCCAACACCACTGCAACCACAACTACAAACACCAGAACCATCAACGCGTTAGTACCGACAAACATCTTGGCTGGAAGCCCACGAAACTCGCAAATGGATCTGCGTATACAGCCAGCCATATCGTTCTCGCCAGTCGGCATGGCGATGTCAATGTTCGGTCCCGCCGAGATTGCTGGAGTCCAGAGTCTGCTGCCCGATTCGCACGGAATCTGTCACTACCACAGGCCTGTGGGCATCTTTGAGAAGCTACATGCCAACCGGCTTTCAGATCGAGCTCATCAATTAGTCGTGCGCAGTCTGGCACCCGACTCGTCGTCGTTACAAGGTGACGGTGTCAAGCAAGGTGCTTTGGACTCGCGAAAGCGCGTGCTTCAGCGCGTGCTTGAGCGGATGGGCTCTAATGCGTCAAACCACTCTTATAGACTTGACTCTTTACGGTCGGAGCATATGCGCAAGTTCCAGTGGCAGGAGCAGCGTGTTCGCGATATTCGCCGCAAGGAGCTGGAGAGGGGGTTTAGGTACCGCCCAGGAAACATGCCGTCGTCGTCGTCCTCGTTTCAGAATAGTGAGGACCCCATCAGCATCGAGGAGATTGACAACGAGATTGCCGACACATCATTAGAGGATAAGACGATGGTTTCAGAAGACAACGAGGACAAGCTGTGGGTCTCGGATACCGAGTACGATCTAGACCAGGCAAACGACATACTAACTCTCGAGGCTCTCGAGATGACCGAGCGCATGCGCCGTCGCGCATTCAAGCGGCGCACGACCGGCGGCGGTGTTGCCAAGGAGACAGGCGACCGCAGTCGACGCAAAGTAATCGCGGCAGTGCAGGCATCGATTCCGATAAAATCAAGCAATAGCAGCAATAACAATAATGGCAGCAGTGGTGGTAGCGGTAGTGGCAGTGGCACCCGACGGGGTCGCGCATCAAAGAAACGCGACACGCTGGCACAGGCGTATCTTCGACAAGTGAATGACGAGTCTGACACCCGCAGGCTAATCTCGAACCTGGGCAGTGGCGACCCTGAGGATATCATAAAGCTGCTTCGACGCGGGGCTTCCGTAAACATGCGCGACTCGTTTGACCGCACGCCGCTGCATGTGGCCAGCTCTGGCGGGAACGTCGATTCGATCAGGCTCCTGATTCACATGGGTGCCGATGTCAATGCGACCGACAGAATTGGCAATACTCCACTTACGCTTGCGGCTACGGGTGCACGCTCGGATGCGATTCTCGCTCTGCTCGAGGGCGGAGCCGACCCGAGGGTTGGCCACGGGTTGGTGTCTGCAATGAGCATGGTCAGGTCGCGGCTTCGTCTGCTCCGTGCCGAGATTCAGCAGGCGCGAGCGGTCGAGCGGGCTGCCACAGGCAATCTCAGCGACCTGATTCCCCGTGTCAGAGAGAGGCGCAGACGGGCTGCAGCGGTCGCAAAGGAGTGCGTGGATATCATCCACCTGCTGCGGTTCTACATGCACAAGCGGTTCGAAGAGGAGAAGAGCGAGCCTGATGCCGGCAGCGCCTTGTACGAGGCCTACGTGGTATCGCAGACGGATGTGACATCGACAACGACAACGACAACATCAACGCCAGCAGCAGCAGCTACTCCAGCCGAGCAGGACAGTGCATTCCCGTCGAGTCGCACAGTCGACGAGCTGGACACCCTGTCTGCCCAGCTGCTATCTCTGGGAATTGGCGAAGGCGGCAATAGCAGCTGCAACAACGCCGGCAATAAGGATAAAGGCAAAATGCCCGACTTGCAGGGATCCGGACAGGGTGCTGACAACCCCTTCTCGTTTGGGCAGCAGTCATCGTCATCGGCAGCCGAAGAAGCGCCTGCAGACAACGGGGATGAGGATGACGAGATTGATCGGCTGCTCGAGAAGTTCTCGCAGCTGCTAGGATAGCTTGCTTGGTCAGCTGTGGGTCTAATGGCAGAGTGACCACCCTAATATAAAAGCATATTGTATGATTGCACATATCCTGCCCTATTAGTAAAAAGAATATTGGCTGGCATATTGCCCAGTGGCGTATGTGGTCTCTTGCAATTAGCAGACTATGCCTGCATGTTTGCAGAGAACGAGGGCATGATGAAAAGAGGATGAATTAAAAGTGTATTGATTTGTTCTCCGAGTACGATTTCGCTCTCCTTTCTTGATAATATTGCGTCTTTTCTCTCGTAGCTCAAGTTACCGGACAACTCGCAATGCCCGAAACGAACAAGGCGAACCAGTTCTGCTTTTTGTTTGGTTCCAAATTTGGAAGGATATCTGTTTATATCCAGTAAAGGGGGAGGTGGAAAAGCATAAAGGGCGCAGTGGCTTGTGCATTTCAAGCACGCTTGCTGTAAATACGGCGGCCGGCCAGAATGAATCGGTGTTCACTGCTTTTAGCACGACAAACAACGTAGCTTGTTTAGGAAAGAAAGAGGAGAACAGGCGGAATGCATAGATGGGCATTATAATTACCGCTTCCCTTGTTTATGTCTGAATCTAGCAGAAGCGTCGGAGAGAGAAAGGGGAAGAGAGAGAATGATAGAGAGTGTGTTAGTGAGAGTGAGAGAGAGAGAGGAACTCGAGGCTCTCCTCTGCTCGAGAAGCGATATAAAAACCAGCAGACATGTATTTCGTCTCTGCTTTCCGGGCGACATCTCCAACATATCTACATCTCAATTTTATTATTATTTTTTTTTCACGAACTCTCAGTTTATTTACGGCATACACACCCTCTTTTCCAGGCATCATACTAATGACATTTTCAGTTTGCAGCAAGTGTTCGACGGGTTTCGAATGCGAAGAATGGTATCATACGCATATGCAGCAGATCCACGGAATCGACACAGATGCCTCGTCGCTGGCCAACTCGTTCTCGAACCACCGCGAGCCGCCGAGCAACCCCGATGTCTTCGAGCACAAGGCGGCGGTCCGGCGCCGCGACTCGATCCTCCCAGCATTCCTCTCCAGCCTCCGTAAGCGTTTTTCCTTCTGGTAACACTGGGCAATAAATCTATTAATCACAACTCCGGCTTCATAATCCTGAGCATCTTGTCTATGCTTGTAACTTTCTCGCGAGGCTTGTTGAGCTTCCGGCCCTCGTCAAACTCGTGTTTCTCCAAGTGCTTCCAGTCGCTGTTGCTCACGCAGTAGTCGAATACGCCCTGGGCTGACAGCTGGTCGTCGACCTCCGATCGTGAGTTGGGGCATTCTGCGATATTGCCTGAGTCGATGTCGCTGGCGATAGCATTGGCCGTCTGGTATGCATTCTGCATCGTGGTGGCAATGACACCGACGGGCCCGCTCTTGACCCAGCCCGAGCAGTAGAGACCACGGACAAGCTCGCCATTCCGATCAACCACACGGCCGGCAACATTGGGCACGATGTTGCGCACCGGGTCGAATTCGCATTCATTAAGCGGCGCGCTCGCATACCCTATGCTGCGCAGAGCCATCGCACAGGAAATGTCCGTCGTCTGGTCCGTCGGCACAGCCCTGGCCTTCGCCGGCGGGCCCTCCAGGCGGTTGACCCTGAAGCGCATGACCTGGGGCAAACCATCCGGGTACACCATCTCCAGTGGGCTCATCAGGAAGCGGATAGTGAATGTCCGCTCGGCGGTTTCGGTGGGCTCGGATACGGCGTGCTTTTGCAGAATCTCCATCATGCGCTTGAGTGGGCGCGACTTGGCCAGGTGCTCGGCGCCCTCGGGGCTCGCACACTGGCTATCGAGCAGCTGGCGGTCGCAGACTATCTGCAGCCCAGGGATCTTCGTCATCTCGCGCAGCTCCTTGGTCGTAAACGACACCTGCAGGGGCCCGCGCCTGCCGACCATCTCGACATGTCTAATGCGGCTGCGCCTCAGAGTCTCAACGGCCTTCCGTGTGATATCCGTCTTGGCCAGCACCTCGGGGTCAGTAAGCAGGATGCGCGCGCAGTCGAGCGCAACGTTGCCATGCCCCACGACTACCAGCCGATCATACGACTCGAGATCCAGCTCGACATCCTGCGCCTCCGGCAGCCCGTTATACCACGCAACAAACATGCGCGCAGACACCACGCCCACCCTGCCACCCTGTCCGTCCTCGCCAGGGATCCCCAGCTTGCGGTCCTCGCTCGCCCCGTACGCCAGCACCACGGCATCGTAGATATTCCGCAGCACCGTAAGCGGCATGGCGGGATGTCTTTGAGCCAGGTCTACGTTGGTTCCGACGGGCGTGTTGGCAAACAGTCGGACGCGCGGGTTGCTGGCTACTTCGTCGAACTTTGTCATGCAGTTCTTGACCTCCGGGTGGTCGGGCGCGACGCCGTAGCGCACGAGGCCGTGGGGCACGGGGAGGTTCTCGAATATGTCAATGGTGGTGGTGCCCAGCTTGGCCAGCAGCCGGGCAGCCGTGTAGAAGCCGGCGGCGCCGCCACCGACTATCGCCACGGTTGGCGGGTTGGCGACTTTGGTCGTCAGCAATCGCCTCCTGCTGCTGCCACGTAGTAAATTCGGCGAAATGCACACGGCCCTCAGCCGTATCAATGGCGCAATACAGAACATAGTAAGAAGCAATAATATTTGTAAGCAAAGGCACAAGAACAGGAAGGGATGTGGACCCTTCTTATCAGATCCCGTCGAATGGTAGATAGTATTAATCAAATCAGATCTAAAGTGTATCAATCGCAGTCGCTGGCGCTTGTCTGAGCAGCAGCAGTAGGCTCGAACTTGCTGAAATAGCGGTCGCGGAAGTTCTTGTGCGCCGGCTCATGCGACGCCCCGGACACATGCGCGTCCCGCTCGTCGTGCGGTGCAATCTTCTCCATGGTGATCAGCCGACGGCTCCACCCGCCGAACGGCTGCTCCGAATTGGCCACCAGCCTGAGCGCCCGATGCATGGGCACGTCCTCGGGCACGTACTCGCCGGCAACCGTCGGCAGCCAGTACACGAGTCTGCCACCAACAACCAGCATCCGCGCGGCAAACTCAAGCAGATCCTCAATCACGTCTGACATCTCGTACGGCACCGTCGGCGGATAGTACTCTGGCCGCTTGTGGTTCTCGACGCCATCGATGATGCGCAGGCTGCGCTCGGGGATTGTGCCCGTCCGACGGCCCAGTCGCTTGGCGCCGGCGCGCACGCCGTAGGGCGGATCGGTGACGATTGCGTCGAACATGCTGGGCCGGCACCAGGGGTTGTTGCAGATGTCGAACACCAGCGTGTCCAGCACACGGTCCGACAGGTGGTACTGCTCGAGGTTCGACGAAATACCCGACGTGTTACGGCGGAAGCCTGCGGTGCCGCGGATCTGCCGGCCGTCGATATCCGAGCCCAGCGTCAGAGCGCCAAAGTGCGAGCACGTGAGCAGGAAACTGCCTGTTCCCACAAACGGGTCGTAGATCAAGGCGCCCGGCCGCGCCAGCGCCTGGTTGGCCATCACAAGAGACAGCTCGGCATCCATGGTGGTGTTGCCCAGGTAGCTGCGCTTCTTTACATCGAACTTGTCGATAAGCTCGCGGCTGCCCCGACCAACCACGCGCCCAAACCACACGTGCTCCGGCGGACACTCCGCCTTGCAATCCTCCTCGTACTGCTCGGCGACGAAGAACTCTGCCTCGGGGTTCTGCATCCTGATCGGGCCCTTGAAGGCCATAAAGCTGAACGACTCGATCACCGCGATCTTCTGCGCCTGCGTCAGCGACCAGCCAAAGCTCTCGACGGAGAACTTGAACGACACATGCTGGTATTCGGTCCACCGCTCGGGAGTCTCCTTCACCTGGGCGAACACGTCGGCGTAGCTGGGTCCCGAGCCCCAGTGCTCAATGATGCTGCGGATCAGGATCGCGCGGCGCACGAGCTTGGCAGCATCCGCCGCCGACGCCACTGTGATGAGCAAGAAGGGCGACGAGGCCGAGTAGTGCTGCGCGTCGTACGAGATCGGGATGTTTTCGAGCGCAGAGAGGGCTTCGAGCTCGGCGAGGCGGAAGTCCTCGTTGTAATGTGCAAATTGGACTATGAACAGAGGCATTAAGAGGTATGGCGGTTTTATTTCTCTTTCGAAAAGACAGGTGTTTGGCTATGTGCCGTCAGCTAGCCTAGGGAGTGAATTTGAAAACTTTGCTTTATACAATGAATTGCAATGAAAACGAACCCCAAAGCCTGTGCCAAAAAAGCTTTGCAAACAGTTTTAGCTTTATTCACTCTGAGATGCTCCAACAATTTTATGCCCAGAACTCTTGATTAAAATTTTAATCAACCGATTAATCAAGACTGCAAATGGAAAGCGCACAGACATTACAAAAGACCACGCATAATACAATCCTTGACAAGTAGCACCCTGCTACTCTTTGACAAACCATACCTTTTGAAAGATGGTTCTAATTTCTTTATTGTATTTAAGACAGTGCTCAAATTTGCTAGCTGGGCAGACTCACATCAGAGCCAGCAAGCTACAGCCCAGTTCATACATAGGGCTGTAGTTTAGTCATTGAAATATAATAACTATAATGGATTAGCCAAAGCTCTGCAAGCAAAAAAGTGTGTACCAGGCTATTTCTCAGTATATCAGAAATAGCATTTATTATAATGTTTTATTATAAGGTTTCAATTAACCAGTACTAGAGAAATGCCAAGGCAGTATAGCTGAGCAACTATTCAGCAAGTGATCTAGTAGTAGCTTGCAATCAACCAAATAAACAAGAGTAACATCACAATGTCAATAAATATAAAGCTCTAGAGAAACAAAACAGCCCAAAAAATTGCACCTGCATCAAACCCTAGTCAAAGCATTATTGGATTATCAGTCAATTATTTTATTTATAAGAAATATCAGAGTAATAGAGGAATGCTCATACACATTCACATGCATTAGAAATGCAAAGTTACCATCAGAATGCAAATGCTCAAATAGTGATGAACTCTAGGAAATTATACTAAACTATTTGGTAAAAAACCGTTTAGATTTCCCATTCTGTCCTAACCCCAAAAATTGACATCTGTAGAGCATGCCTTTATATTTAGTTTAAAAACTACAAGCTAATTGTATAAGTAGAAATATTCTTTGTTAATTGTATATATTTTTATCTTGATATCTTTAAAAAATATCCAGCATTATTTTTAAGTAAAAAACCAATTGTTTACTAATTTATAAAACCAAATGTTACTTTACACTTATATATAATTTAATTACTGTATCACAAAATTAGATATACTTACTATCTTACAGCTTTTTATTTAATAATTAATTATATTATACAAGAAAACTTTACTTTAACTCAAAGCAAGCATATGTCTTTTATTCTTTTTTTAACATATAAAAGCAGCTATCAGGTGATTTTATTTTATAAAAAATGTAGATGTTGATCTCATTAAATAAATTTCTATTTTTACTTCCGTTTTCTTATATTTTTAAGTATACCATGGTATATTTAATTAAATTACAGTGGCAGGCATAACTGTCACAATGTTTTTCTTGTTTGACTTTGTAAACATGTAATTTTTAAATAGTAAAGCTACGAAAGTCTAACTTATGTTTTCTAGCAGCCCCTCTTTGGTTCTTTTAGAATATTAAATTTTACGTTGGCACATAAAAGTATGAAGAAATAGTAACTGATAAAAAAGTTTAAGTGCATTGGGACAGTTATGGCTGCTAATTAAATTTCAATTAATGTTCTCTTAACCTTTTTTATTGTCGTGACAAACAATTATAAAATTATAGTTCGTAGTTTTTTGAATTTAAATACAATTTTCTAATTAGATTTTTTTAGAGATATACAGTATGTGTTGCTTATAAGTTATAGGAGGATAATATAAATTGAGGGTCATTGATGATTTTGATAATGGTGATAGCTATTAAACATTCTCCAAGTGTCTTAGTCTAGGCATACACACAGTCTGGTGTGCTGTCTACGTACTGGTTTTAGACTATAGTAGCACAATTGATTGTAGCCCTGGCTGCAAAATAAATATTATTATCTCAACAACTATGGCAGAATATCAGCTAATGCAATGCAAAACGTTGTTGATGTATCCAATGCAACATATAATAACCAGAAAATGTTTGTCTATGTTGTTGTAAGACAGGGTGATTTAAATAAAATTTTAAACTGATTCTGTGAAACTGGAGTCACATATTCATCTAGCAAAAATGTAAAGATCAATTTGACTAAATTAATGTCAACTAAAGCAGAATGATGAGTGTATTTAGAGAAATATAGATTGTATAAATAGTTAAAATAGTTTTTTTCTGATTAAAATATCATATCTACAAAAATATTAAAACCTTGTGTATTACTAAAAATCAGATGTTGGTTATAGTGTGATACATTGGGTAAAAGCTGCAATCTTTAAAGTTGACTCATACTCTCAATAGCAGCTTAATACTTAAAGTATTTAGTAATTACAACCAGCCCAACCATGGTAATATTACCTACAAATTTGGTTTAAAACTATTGTAATAGTGTTTACCATATTGTTGTCTATCAGGAAAATTGACAATAAAGTTTTTTTTAAGATTTTCAAAGAAAAATGTCAGCAAGCTGTTATTTAAATGTGCAAGGTAATCAATTTAATTTAATAAAATTTCTCCACTATTTAACGTGCTGGCGTATAACACTATATTTTAATAGACACTATATCAAGCTACAATAAAATAGTAGGTATATTTCTGTAGCTTTAGTATTTCAAAAATTACATGTCTGCAAAATCAGATGACAAAAACATTGGGACAGTTATGCCTGCCACTGTAGTTATCCCTCCGTAGATTTACTATTTAAAGATTTCTATGCTTTTTTAGTCATATAAAAAACATTGAGACAGTTATACTTGCCACTGGATGCTCTGATGATACAGACATGTTGATTACTTAAAGCGAATTTCATATTTTATTTTAATTGAAACTACTTAGGTTTAAACGATAAAAAATATTTAATAAAAATCGGTCCAAAAAATGACCCAATGCTAAACAGCTTTTTAAACTGATCTTACTTTTTTACATATTAACGTGCAACTTTTTAAACAAATGATTATAGAACTTAAGTTGAGCTATGCGTAAATAATAACTAGATACTGATAGTTTACATGCATCAATAGATACATGTACAAAAAGGTTTATGTAAAAAATATTGAGCTATTAAATGAAGAAGCTACATGCACCGCAAGTTAAATAATGCAGCAATGACAAATAAAAAATCCCACAAAAATACTTTTGTTAAATTCAAGTTTCGCCATCTAACTCTTTTATATTGGCGTTAACAAAATTGTTATAAGTAAATTTCTCAGAATAAATATAATTCAAAAATAAGTTGGTTTCATTGTTTCTAATATATTCAAGAGTTGAAAACATAAATTCTGCACGGGCATACTTTTCAATATAATTTCCAATAGTTATTTGTCGATTATGTATATATTTAGCTACAAGAGAATATATCTTATTGTCAAGTTCATCTAATTCATTATTATTTTCAAAATTCAGATACATTTCAATATATTTTTCATCAGATAGCGTATTAAATATAAAATTAGGTATATACCAATTGCATAACTTAGTGGTATCGTTGTTGTTATTCTTAAATTCAGTCATAACGATATTTTCTATAACCTCTATATTTATCGGTATGTATTCCATTATAATCTCTCCAAATTGTTTACAAAAATAGTTAAGCCCCTTCCATGGAGCTTTTTTATAATTCATTTCCAAATATACACTAAAAACCATAATATAAATTATATTTGCATTTAATATTGTATTAATTTCTTCTTGCTTATCTGTGCGCATACTTTCATCATAATAATAACAGAATAAAAACAGGCTGACTTTTTCTTTATCTGATTTTTCTTTTTCTTTATCTTCATTCGAAGTATTTATATAATCACAATAGTAGTTGTACCATATTTCAGCATATTCATCTTGCAATCTATGTATTTCAGTAATATTTATTGAATTAACATTGGGATTCATATTTTTAATCTGTTTTATAGAATAATTGCTAGTTTAAAAATATAATATATAATTTTTTGAGAAATATATTGTGATTAATAATTATATATTGCAATTGTATTGGGGTATATATATATATATATATTGTCTCTAAATATTAACCAAGAATTATACAACAGAAAGACAGGCATTTTTTATTTTTTAATATACTTCTATTATTAAGTTTCAAAGAAAGTATTAATTTAATTGTATAAACAAATTAATATTTGTCTTTATAATTTTCTTTTACGTATATTGTTTTAAATAAATTAAACTATTATAAAATATATTAACTTGATTTTACAAAGCTTATTAAAAAGTCTTGGCTTCTGATATATATGTTTCTTATTGATATTTGTTTAGAATGTGAAATTTCTTTTTTCAAAAAAAAAAATAACCAACAACCAGCGTAGCTGGCAATTGGTTTCCTTTTAAACTGGCAATACAAAGATATTTGTTAGAGATATTGCTAAACAAAGTTTGCTGTATTTTTCCATGTCATCGGGTATTTTTCTGATGATATGTAACGCCACCAGATTTACACTGAACAAGATATATGTAATGGTTTCGATATAAAATATTTGAATTATTATTTGAATCCACATTATTTGAAATAAAAGCTTGTTTAGCAACTGCTTATGTGAATAGTAGAAACGTCTAAAACTTTACCCAAACTCTGTAGTTGATTCTATAAGAGTTTTCTATAGGTATGAAAATTTACTTGATATTCAAAGGCGTTCTACTATAAAAAATGCGAGGCAAGGATGATGTGTTTTTTGTATGGGCGGATCACTACGATTAGCGGATCACTCGTATTTGATCACAAGATCCAAGAAAAAAAGCTGAAGCCGAGTGTGGATCGGAAAGACCAAAAATTTTTATTTTTACACTGTTGAGCTCGGAAGCATAAGACCAATTGCTTCTTTTCCCTTGGTTTCGCAATTGACTCGGGTTAAAACAAAAATTATATACATACACTATTAGCTACTCGACAATGGTCAGGAAAGCGGTGGACTCGCGCATCAACACGCTGATCAAGAACGGCGTGACACAGAACCACCGGTCGTTTTTCGTGCTGGTGGGCGACAAGGGCAAGGACCAGGTAGGTTGCTGAGGGAATTCAGGATAGGGCAGAGGGAAGACAAGGGAATGCTCGCACATAACCACGGCACACTAAGCTTCTTTTAAAAGAAAAACGCAGAGTAGATCGTCAACCTGCACTGGATGCTGACGCAGGCGCGCGTGGGCGGGCGGCCGTCGGTGCTGTGGTGCTACAAGAAGGAGCTGGGGTTCACGTCGCACCGCAAGAAGCGCGAGAACAAGATCAAGCGCGACGTGAAGCGCGGGATCCGCGAGGCCAACTCGGAGGACCCGTTCGAGATGTTCGTGACGGTGACGGACATCCGCTACACGTACTACAAGGAGACGCACAAGGTGCTGGGCAACACGTACGGCATGTGCGTGCTGCAGGACTTTGAGGCGCTGACGCCCAACATCCTCGCCCGCACGATCGAGACAGTCGAGGGCGGCGGACTGGTGGTGGTTCTGCTGAAGAGCATGCGGTCGCTCAGGCAGCTGTACACGATGACGATGGACGTGCACGCGAGGTACCGCGGGAGCAACGTGCACGGAGATGTGGTCGGGCGGTTCAACGAGCGGTTCATGCTGTCGCTGGCCGACAACAGCGCCTGCCTGGTGGTCGACGACGAGCTCAACGTGCTGCCGGTGTCGCTGGGCAAGAGCGTCAAGCCGCTGGGCAAGGCCAAGGCGGAGGCGGCCGAGAAGAAGGGCGGCGCGCTGGCCGAGCTCAAGCAGGCCATGGCCGACACGCCGCCGGTGGGCGCGCTGGTGGGCTGCGCGCGCACGGCCGACCAGGCGCGCGCCATCATGACGTTCGCCGACGCCATCGCCGAGAAGTCCCTGCGCGGCACGGTGTCCCTGACGGCAGCCCGCGGTCGCGGCAAGTCGGCGGCCCTGGGCCTGTCCCTGGCGGCGGCCATCGCGTACGGCTACTCGAACATCTTCGTGACGTCGCCGAGCGCCGAGAACCTCAAGACGCTGTTCCAGTTCGTGTTCCGCGGGTTCGACGCGCTGGGGTTCACCGAGCACGCGGACTACGACATCGTGCAGTCGACGTCGCCCGAGCTGCGCGACACGGTGGTGCGCGTCAACGTGTTCCGCTCGCACCGGCAGACCATCCAGTACATCCAGCCGCAGGACGCGTTCGCCCTGGCGCAGGCCGAGCTCGTGGTCATCGACGAGGCGGCGGCCATCCCGCTGCCGCTTGTGCGCAAGCTCATGGGCCCGCACCTGGTTTTCCTGGCGTCGACCATCAACGGGTACGAGGGCACCGGCCGGTCGGTGTCGCTCATGCTGCTGCAGCAGCTGCGCGAGCAGTCCAGGGGCTTCGTCGGCAGCCAGGGCCAGGGCCAGGGCGAGCGCGGGGCCGGCGGCCGGGCGCTGCGCGAGGTGTCGCTGGACGAGCCTATCCGCTATGCGGCCGGCGACGCGACGGAGCGGTGGATCAACAGGCTCCTGTGCCTGGACGCCACGATTGCGCCGCGAGCTTCCTCGACGAGCGGCTGCCCGCACCCCTCGTCGTGCGAGCTGTACTGGGTCAACCGCGACGCGCTGTTCTCGTACCACGCGGTGAGCGAGACCTTCCTGCAGCGCCTCGTGGGGCTGTTCGTGGCGTCGCACTACAAGAACTCGCCGAACGACCTGCAGCTGCTGAGCGACGCGCCGGGCCACCAGGTGTTCGTGCTGCTGCCGCCCGTGGACCCGGCGGCCACGTCACTGCCGGAGCCGCTGTGTGCGATCCAGGTGAGCCTGGAGGGCGGGATTGCGCGGCAGGCGGTGGTGCAGGCGCTGGGGCGCGGCGAGCGCAGCGAGGGCGACCTGATCCCCTGGCTGGTGGCGCAGCAGTTCCAGGACGACGACTTTGCGGCGCTGTCGGGCGCACGCGTCGTGCGCATTGCCACGCACCCGGACTACGCCGGCATGGGCTACGGGTCGCGGGCGCTGGCGCAGCTGCGCGACTTTTACCAGGGCCGCTTCGTGTCGCTGGGCGAGGCCGCCGACCCTGGCGACTCGGCTGCCGGTGATGCGGCCGACGAGCCGGGCCTGCCGACCATGTCGGCGGCGGACCTGGCGTCGGCAGACTTGTCGCGCGACGCGCTGCATGTGCGCGACCCGGCGGAGCTGCCGCCCTTGTTCCTGAGGCTGGCCGAGAAACGCGCACCCAGGCTGCACTGGCTGGGCGTCAGCTACGGGCTGACCCAGAACCTGCACCGCTTCTGGCGCCGCGCTGGATATACGCCTGTGTACCTGCGGCAGACGGCGAACGACCTGACGGGCGAGTTAACGTGCGTGATGCTGAACGAGCTGTCTGGTTCTGAGGGTGGCTCTTCTTCTGCAGGGGCGGCGGTGGTGGCGCCGAGGGCGCTGTGGCTGGACGCCTTTGCGCGTGACTTCCATCGGCGCTTCTCGGTGCTGCTGTCGTACGCGTTCGGCGACTTCTCGGTGGTGCTGGCCATGGCCATCCTGGACGCGGCCCACCGCGAGCCGACGACAAGTGCCTCGCACGATGACGCCTCTCTGGCAGCGTACGGGCGGCAGGATTTGGCGCGCGACTTTAGCGCCTACGACCTGCGGCGGCTTGAGGCGTACGCGAACAACTTGCTGGACTACCACGTGGTGCTGGACATGCTGCCGACCGTGGCGCAGCGGTACTTTGGCGGCGCCTTCGGCTCGTCTCTGTCTCTTTCGGGCGTGCAGGCGTGTATTCTCTTGGGCCTGGGCTTGCAGCGCAAGTCGGTGGATGCTGTTGAGAAGGAGCTGAACCTGCCGAGCCGCCAGATCTTGGCCCTGTTTACTAAGGTGCTGCGCAAGTTCTCGAACCACTTCCGCGCGCTGGAGACTGCGGCAATTGAGCAGCAGCTCGACGCCGCGGCGGTGCAGCAACAGCCTGCTGCTGCTGCTGCTGCTGAGCATGGGTCTACTGCTACCGGTGGGTCTGCCAAGCGCAGCATCGACGATGACGCGGCGTGGGACCCGACGGGGCAGTCGCTGGAGGACGAGCTGCGGGCGGCGGGACGTGAGGTGACGGACGAGTTCCGGGCAAAGCAGCGCGAGATGATCGATGCCCTGGACCTGTCGCAGTTCGCCATTGCCGGCGACGAGGCTGACTGGCAGAAGGCCGAGAAGCAGATCGAGAAGGCACGTGGCGCTTCCGGAACAGGCGTCTCGTCGGTCGTCAGTGTGGCGAACCCCGAGAGCTCGAAGCGCATGCGCAAGGAGCGCAAGGACGTCGTTGGCGGGCTGAAGAAGGCTGAGGATGCGCGCAAGCATAAGGCGGCGAAGAAGACGAAGACGAGCAAGAAGACGGGAAGGTTTTGAAAAGCTATGGATTTTTTCTCTCTTGCGCTTGAAATAAACTACAGATTTTACCGCTTGCCCCAGGGGAACATCCGGCTGCCCAGGATCGAGCCCATCATTGTGCTGCCGTTCATGGCCTCCGACAGCAGCGCGTCCTGCATGGCCGACGACGTCAGCGACGTGTCCGACAGGTCGCTGAACGACGACGACTGCGACTGCGGCTGCGACTGCGGCTGCGGCTGTGGCTGTGGTGCGTCGGCTGCCTTCTCAGAGCCTTCTTCGTTCTCCACGTGCCTCTCGCGCATGGCCTGCGCCAGGCTCATCCTGAGCACCGCTCCGTCCCCGTTCTCCTCCTCCTCCTCCTCCTCCTCGCCCGCTTCCTCTTTTTCCTCCGGCGTCCTCGTGCTCATCTCAACCGCTGGCGAGCCCAGCCCCTCCTCCTCCTCTTCCCTGCCCAGCGACTCGACGCTGCGCATCCCCACACCTTCTTCTTCTTCTTCTTCCTCGGCGAGGCGCAGTGGCCTGCCCATGTGCCTACGGAACAGCTCGGATGCCGCTTCAAACACGGCGTCCAGGGGAACGTGCATTACGGCTGCCAGCTGCTCCCAGTCGAACGTCACCTGGTCGTGCTCGAGCTCGGCCAGGATGTCTGTGGGCGAGGTCTCGGTCTCTGAAAGCCGCTGCCATACCTGGTCTGCAAGCCGGCTGTGCGCTGAGGTCACCGTGGGCGCTGTGAACGACTCTGGCCGTGCATAGGGGTACCGGAACACCACGTGCACTAGCTGATGTCGCGACATTTATTGGAAGGAAGGCGGAATTTGGTAAATGTGACAAGCGGCGGAGAAATACGATTTTTTTTATTAATGCTACGGCGAGATATGAAATAAAAAAGGAATGCTGCAACCTGCCCTTAAACACACCCTTCAGACGCATTTAACGTCTACCACGTCATGTGATTCGCACGTTCACCACAGAATGTCTCAGCAGCTGCTATTGCACTTGAGCCACTCGTTCTCCTTGCGTATCTGCTCGAGCTCTTTCTCGTCAAAGTCCTCGACAATGTTGAACATCTTGCGTATATCCTCAGCGCTCTTGTTGCGCACCATTCCGGCAATCTTCTTGCACGCCACGTCCATCAGCTTCTCCACTTTTAGCCAGTCCGCTAGGTTGGCCATGTCCAGCAGCTGCAGCGTGTCCATGCTGATGAACTTTTCGTCCCACGGCGTCATGTCCAGGGTCTTGGGTGAGTCTTCGGCCCTGAGGTGGTCGATAGATGGCGGGTCGTCCTGGTGGCGTTTGCAGAACTCAATTGCATTTTTAAACGACGTGTCTTTGACCTTCTCGTCTAGCACCTTCACCACTTTGCCATCCTCGGTGGTCTCGGTGATTAGCTCTTTGAGCCCACCCATCTGTGCAGCTACCTTTTCATCAAGCGTATAATCTGTGCCGGTGGATGTGCGAACGACAAGCGACATGGCAAACCTTTTTTTTTATTAATAAACGGATGTTAATTTTAGCAAGTATAAATTGTTTGACAAGTGAGAATAATTCAAATTCTAATTCTACGTTGTTCTTTTACATGCACACCTTTTAAAAAATTTAAATGAACATGCCAAAAAGACGTGTTTCCCCTTGTAAATATCCATGAATCAAAGAAGCTACCAGTTCTTTTTCGGCAAAGTCGCCTTAGAACCGCAGCAGCGAGAGCTATCCTCGTTCAGTCAAACTGAGATTTTTTCTACGCATCCGCCTCTAAGAATACTGCCACGATAGACTGCATATGTGGTCCTTATTTTTAATACAAGCTTTACCAGTTATAACGCTTGCAATTCCAATGCAGAACCACAAGTATATTGTAGCTACTGTTTTTATAAAATAGTCCTGTCCTAGCTGAACGATGTTAAAGACTTGTGATGTTTGTTATATTACGAAATAAAATAAAAATATGTAAAAAATATGTAAAAAATAACCGCTATATACGCGCAGTTGATTAGCAACTCTAAAGTTTCGCTGAGATATAAATGCTAAATCATATTTGCAATATGATTTTGACCCCTTACCATAGATTAGACGTAGAATGGTAAACTTAGCATTAGATTGGTAGGTCTGCTTGCCTACGGTTTGCATCTCTGTTTTTTATTTGCACAATTCAATTTCAACTGCATTGCTAGTATAGATTTTCAAATCCCCGGTTGTCCCTCTGCCACT
>JANBOJ010000143.1:0-40033 GCA_027574685.1 Coemansia erecta
CTACGGCTTCCTGTCCGAGAATGCCGAGTTTGCGCGCAAGGTCGAGGCTGCTGGCCTCAAGTGGGTTGGCCCACGCCCCGAGACTATCGACGCCCTGGGCGACAAGGTCAAGGCGCGTGCTGTGGCCAACGAGTGTGGTGTGCCAGTCGTGCCTGGAACTGACGGCCCGATCGAAAAGCTGGATGACGCGCGCACATTCTGCGCCGAGCACGGCTTCCCGGTGATCATCAAGGCCGCGATGGGTGGCGGTGGACGAGGCATGCGTGTTGTGCGTGCTGCCGAAGACCTCGACAACGCCTTCGAGCGTGCGCGCTCAGAGGCCCTTGCTGCATTTGGCGATGGCACCGTGTTTATCGAGCGCTTCCTCGACCGCCCCAAGCACATTGAGGTGCAGCTGCTCGGTGACGGCCGTGGCAGCGTGGTTCATCTGTACGAGCGCGACTGCTCTGTTCAGCGCCGCCACCAGAAGGTTGTCGAGATTGCGCCTGCGCCCAAGCTGCCAGTCGAGGTCCGCGACGCCATTCTGGAGGACGCCGTGAAGATTGCCCGCCATGTCAACTACCGCAACGCCGGAACGGCCGAGTTCCTGGTTGACTCGCGCGGCCACTACTTTATCGAGATCAATCCGCGTATCCAGGTTGAGCACACTGTTACCGAGGAAGTTACCGGCCTCGACCTGATCTCGCTGCAGCTGCACATTGCCGCTGGCTGGACCCTTCCTGAGCTCCATGTGGCACAGGACCGTATCCAGATCCGCGGCTTTGCCATCCAGTGCCGCGTCACGACCGAGGATCCTGCCCAGGGCTTCCAGCCAGACACGGGCAAAATCGAGGTCTACCGTTCTCCTGGTGGCAACGGCGTGCGCCTTGATGGTGGCTCTGGATTCACCGGCTCTATCATTACGCCCTACTACGACTCGTTGCTGGTCAAGCTGACATGCTCTGGTGCGACTTTCGAAAAGGCCCGCCGCCGTACGCTTGCATCGCTTGTCGAGTTCCGCATCAGCGGTGTCAAGACCAACATGTGGTTCCTCCAGCGTCTGCTCTCCGACCAGACATTCATCTCGGGTGACTGCTGGACCACCTACATTGACGACACGCCGCAGCTTTTCACCACGACAAAGTTCCGCAACCGTGCTGCCAAGCTGCTGACGTATCTTGGCGATCTCGCCGTTAATGGCTGCCGCATCCAGGGTCAGGTTACGGCGCCGCTGCATGGACTGCAGGAGCCTGCGATTCCGGTGCTTGCTGATGCCCAGGGCAACCAGGTTGACGTGACCACTGCACCGCCCCCTGGCTGGCGCGACATTCTACTGCGCGATGGACCTGCTGCCTTTGCGCAGGCAGTTCGCCGCCACAAGGGCGTTCTGATCATGGACACGACCTGGCGTGACGCGCACCAGTCTCTGCTGGCCACGCGTCTGCGCACACACGACATGGAGCGCATTGCGCCTACAACTGCTCACGCAATGTCCAACGCGTTTGCGCTTGAGATGTGGGGTGGTGCCACGTTCGATGTTGCCATGCGCTTCCTGCACGAGGATCCCTGGGACCGCCTGGATCGCCTTCGCCGCCTGGTTCCCAACATCCCATTCCAGATGCTGCTGCGCGGTGCCAACGCTGTCGGATACACGTCGTATCCCGACAATGTTGTGTACGAGTTCTGCAAGCAGGCACGCACTCACGGCGTCGACGTATTCCGCGTCTTTGACTCGCTCAACTACGTCGAGAACCTCAAGCTTGGTATCGACGCCGTACGCAAGGCTAACGGTGTGATCGAGGCTACTGTATGCTACACTGGCGATGTATCCGACCCCTCGCGCCATCCCAAGTACACGCTCGAGTACTATCTGGATCTGGTCGATGAGCTTGTCGCGCTTGACATCCACATCCTGGGCATCAAGGACATGGCTGGTCTTCTGAAGCCCCGCGCTGCACGCCTTCTTGTCGGCGCGATCCGCGAGCGCCATCCCAACCTGCCTATTCACATCCATACCCACGACACTGCAGGTGCTGGCGTTGCTGCTATGATTGCCTGCGCCGAGGCCGGTGCCGACATCATTGACCTTGCTATCGATAGCATGTCTGGAGTCACGTCGCAGCCGTGCATGGGCGCCTTTGTTGCCGCGGTCGAGGGATCTGACTATGACACTGGAATTTCGGCCAACGCCATCCAGTCGCTCAACGGGTACTGGGAGCAGACCCGCCTGCTCTATGCCAGCTTTGACCCCGGAGTGAAGGCCTCCGACACGTCTGTGTATCTCCACGAGATGCCTGGTGGTCAGTACACAAACCTGCTGTTCCAGGCGCAGTCTCTCGGTCTAGGCACACGCTGGAACGACGTCAAGTCGGCTTACGCCGAGGCCAACCGCATCTGCGGCGATCTGGTCAAGGTCACGCCGAGCAGCAAGGTTGTCGGTGACTTTGCCCAGTTCATGGTGTCAAACCACCTGACTGCCGACGAGGTTGTCGACCGCGCTGCTACACTGTCGTTCCCCAAGTCGGTTGTCGAGTTCTTCCAGGGCTACCTTGGCCAGCCTGTCGGCGGCTTCCCCGAGAAGCTGCGCGCAGACATCATTCGCGAGGCGCCCAGAATCGACAGTCGCCCCGGTGCGACCATGGAGCCCTTCGACTTTGACCAGCTGCGCCGCGATCTGGAGGACAAGTGGGGCCCTGGCTCGATCCGCGACGTCGACCTGCTCTCGGCTGCTCTGTACCCGGCTGTGTTTGACGAGTTCCAGTCCCAGCGCCAAAAGTTCGGCAATGTGTCGCTCATTCCGACGCCTCTCTTCCTGTGCCCTCTCGAGGTGAACCAGGAGATCCAAGTTCAGTTGGAGGTTGGAAAGACGCTGATCATCCGCTTTATTGCCCTCGGCCCGCTGCACAAGGAGACCGCCAAGCGCGACGTCTACTTTGAGATCAACGGCGAGCCGCGCATCGTCACCATCGACGACCAGTCTGTGCAGCCAGAGGCCAAGGTCCGTGTTCGCGCCGACCCGGCCAAGAAGAACCAGCTTGGCGCCCCGATGAGCGGCGCGGTTGTGGAGATCAAGGTTGCAGTTGGAGACACAGTCAAGGCTGGACAGCCGATCTGTGTGCTTAGCGCGATGAAGATGGAGACCGTCGTCGGTGCACCTAGTAACGGCGTCATTGAGTCTTTGGATGTTGTGCTCAACGACAACCTCA
Organism: Coemansia erecta; assembly: GCA_027574685.1. Lineage (NCBI taxonomy): Eukaryota > Fungi > Kickxellomycota > Kickxellomycetes > Kickxellales > Kickxellaceae > Coemansia > Coemansia erecta. The sequence continues at coordinate 3,186 of JANBOJ010000143.1, forward strand.
GTGCCGGCGACCTAATCTGCGCACTGGCCGCGGCGCCAGCAGCGTAGGATCTGGATCTCAAACCAGAACCAGAGAAAACTTTTGTTTACCTTTTATCAGTCTTTATTCAACAGAAACTCGATCAATAATACAGCTTTAGCTAGAGCTCCTCATGTGCCTGGGGCTCTGACGGCGCCTGCTGGCCGCGGTGGTAAGCGGATCCGTGCGTGGTACTACTGCTACTTCCATCCCACTCAATGTCCGCCTTACCAAGCGCCGATTCGATCTGCTTCTTGGAGCTGCTATCCAACGACTTTGGGAACTGGATCCAGTATGTAACAAACATGTCGCCATACTTTGTGCTGCTGGAACTAGACCGCTGCCGGTGGGGCATACCCTTTCCCTGCAGCTTGTGGACAAACCCGGGCGGCGTGACCGACATGCGCTTGAGCTGGATAGGCGTCTTTTCGTCGACATGTACCATGGAATGGCTGAAGCCGACCAGCGCTTCCAGCAGCGTGATTGTCACCTCTGCATGTAGGTTGTCGCCATGCCGCTCAAAGGTCGAATGCTTCTGCTGCTGAATGTTGAAAACAACCGATCCCGGCTCGTGGTCCGGGTGCTGATCTGCCTCGCCCTCAAACACAATCTGCTCGCCATCCGCCATTCCGGGCTCGACGCGAACTGCCAAAAAGTCTGCCTCCCTGTGCACGCGTGTGCCCTTGCAGTGGGGGCAGGGCTTTGCAACCTTCTTGCCCTTGCCGTTGCACTCGTCGCAGGTCGTCTGCATCTGCTGCACGATGCCCGGACCGAGGACCTGCTTTACAATGCGCACGCCGTTGCCGCCACATACATTACACGTTTTGACGTCGTCGGGAGAGGCTGCACCAGAGCCGTCGCAATGCGAGCATATCATCTGCTTGGAAATGTCAACCTCAATTTCGGTGCCAGTGTACAGCTCTAGCAGGGAGACGGGGATGCGGATGTGGGCGTCGGGACCCCGGGGCTTTGCGCGTGCCCCACCCCGCTGGTTGAAACGAACATTGCCGCCAAAGAACTGCGCAAATATGTCAAACGGATCGTGGAAGCCGCCTCCACCGCCAGGGCCGCCCTGGTTCTTTAGACCCTCCTCGCCATACCGGTTGTAGATCTCGCGCTTCTCGTCGTCGCTCAGGACCTCGTACGCCTGGGCGAGCTCTATGAAACGTTCGTGCGCCTTCTCATCCCCGGGATTCTTGTCTGGATGATGCTTGCGAGACAGCGTCTTGTACTGACGCTTGATCTCCTGCTGCGATGCGTCGCGCGAAACGCCCAGTATGTTGTAGTAGTCCTTGCCCGCCGCAGCAGATGCTAGGCCTGTGAGCAGCGTAAATATACATAGTGCAGCCACAGCAGCGCGCAGTAGCTGTGCTGCATGCCACTTGCCCGAGGCGAACATTACAAGTAGGATGCAGATTGGAAAATAGAAAAGTGTAGCCTTTAGTCTTAGCAAGTTAGAAGAAAAAAGGAGTCTTGTGCTTGCGCTTGTGCTGACAGAGCAAGTCACAGCACAGACGTGCCCATTCGTGTGGAAAAGCGCAAAAGCGTGTGTGGTGGGCGCTGATTGGGCACTGCAGATCTAGGATTCAGGACCGCGATGATCACTGGATCACAGGGCGGTCTGTGACTCTGGGCAGCGATGTGCGCATGTCAAACACACGCCGCTATTTTTAGCGAGTGTTCATGTTTGTTGATCCAAGCATCAGGTTATTGAAGATGTCGAACAAGTGGTAGGATGGATGCGGCAGCGTCTTATAGCCACCATTTGTCTCTTGCTTCCACTTGTCTCTGCTACTACTCTCATTATTGCCAACCCTATTTGCTTGGCCGCCCCTATTTTGTCCCAGGTGCTTATTAGAGACACTGCACACGCACATACACCGAGCAGCATGCCCTCGCGCACACGGTCGCCATCACTGTCGACGTCCACCGACATGCCGGCTGCCACGTCGCCTGCAGATGGGCGTCTAGCCAAGCTGCCGCAGTGCACGCCCAGCGAGCTTCGCAAGCGCATTGGAAACGGCGAGTACCTGGTCATCATAGACGGACTCGTGTGTAAGCTGAACGCGTTCATCGCGAAGCACCCTGGGGGTCCGCTGGCCATAATGCACATGGTTGGCCACGACGCAACAGACGAGGTCAGAAGCATGCATCCACAGGAGGTTCTCGAGACGGTTGTTCCTCGGTGGGCGGTCGCGCGGTTCGTGCCAGAGGACAACAAGAGGTGCGTGGTGTCGTACGTCGAAGAGATGGAGCTGCCATACTCTGCGGCACGGTCATCGACAATAGACGGCACCAGCCACCCACAGCCATCGCATAGCAATGCAGATAACCTGGACTATATGGCCATTCAGCGCGACTACCGCAAGCTAGACACACATCTTCGCCAGAACGGGTTCTACCAGTGCGGATACAGCGATTATCTCTACGAGGCAGCCAGGTATCTGCTGTTCTTTGCTACAGCAGTTGGGCTGATTCTTTATGGACCAGCCACAGGCTGGACGTATCTTTTTGCAGGAATTGCAACGGCAATGCTCTGGCAGCAGCTGGCGTTCTTTGCGCACGACCTTGGCCACAATGAGCTGACTGGAAGGCGCGAGTTTGACATGGTGCTTGGAATCTGCATTGCAGACCTGCTAGGCGGCCTTAGCGTCGGGTGGTGGAAGAAGAACCACAATACGCACCACATTGTCACAAACGACGTCGACAACGACCCGGACATCCAGCATCTGCCGTTCTTTGCCGTGTCGACGCGCCTTTTCGAGAGCAGGTACTCGACGTACTATAAGCGCATAATGGATTTTGACGCAGCAGCACGCATGTTTGTGGCCGCGCAGGACAAGCTATACTACCTAATCATGTGCTTTGCCAGGTTCAACCTGTATCGTCTGAGCTGGGGCTATCTGCTGTTCAGCGACTATGCGCCCTACCGCGAGCTCGAGATGGGATGCATCGGCGTGTTCTTCGTGTGGTTTAACTGGCTTCTGTCACACATCCCTACCTGGCAGTACCTGGTTCTCTACCTGGCAGTGTCTCACTCGGTTTCGGCAATTCTGCACATCCAGATCACGCTATCGCACTTTGCCATGTCGACAGAGTCCCCAGACCCTGTCCACGAGTGCTTTGCGGCGCGCCAGGTGCGCACGACTATGGATGTTATCTGCTCACCGTCGTTCGACTGGTTCCATGGCGGGCTCCAGTACCAGATCGAACACCATCTGTTCCCGCGCCTTCCTCGCCACAAGCTGAAGCTTGTACAGCCGATGGTCAAGGATTTCTGCCGCAAGCATGGCATGGAATTTAAGGAGTTTTCGTTTGTCGACGGCAACATCTATACACTCCAGTGGCTAGGCGAAGTCGCCAGCCGTGTCAAGCTGTACAACGGGCGCAAGGAGCACGAGGACCAGGCCATCGCCGCACTACGAAAGTCGCTTGCAAACTAGACGCACCAATCTTTTTGTATGTAATGGAAGAGTACATCTCAGATCAGGACATGTATCTGACGGAATGTCTATCATGCCAGCTCGTCTGCTGTGAGCGAGCTGTAAAAACGGCACTGTTGCATGACATCGCGCATTTGGCACGGATTTGGCGATCAGGCCGTTTTCTTTGTGCGTAGCCAAGGCATCTCTTTCTGCTTCACTTTGAACAAAACAAACTTATTCCAAGCACTCGCCTCTATCTCGCGCTAAACTAAAACACTGACTCGCCCGCTAGCCTACACCAGGTCCACCCGCCAGTTCGCAAATTCACCTGTTCTATTGCAGTTTTAAGGTATGCATATAAACCCGATACCCACCTTTCTTTCACAGACACCCTCAACTTTAAAGGTCCGCGCACACTATACACGTTGTCCCAACAAGGGCAGTGCTACGTGTGTACATCCTGTACAGACCAGTCCTCCCTCGGCAACTGTTGCTGTACGTTTTGGCTGCGTTTTAAGAGTACGGCAGCATTCTCTCGTGTACAAGCCAGTATCAGTGCTCGTCTCTGTCGAATGGCGTGAAAAAGACCAAAGCTCAGCATCAACTCTAGACGTTATCTGCTTTGCCCGCATGTCGACGCAGATTCCTCCATCTTCTCGTGTTCCTTTTTTTCTGTGCTCCTCTCAGGTTTCGAGAGATGGCAAAGCCACCCAAGCGGTATTTGCATAAGCAGCTACCGAGACGAAGCCAGCTGCCGCAAACAACAAAGAAGGCAGCCGCCGGGTTTTCCATTATGCTTGCGCCTGCTGCTCTGCCCTTTTGTCCTTTTCTGCTCGCTGGCGGCGTGCTTGCACAGCCCTGCATGGCCGCTTCAGAGGCAGGCGGCACTGGGAATACCACACGGATCCTTGTTGTTGTTGTATCGTGGGTTGTCTCTCCTTTTGTTCCTCCTGTACACTCGCCAGCCTCTCATTTCATACTCTTACAGTAGCACTTGTGCACACCAGTTTACTAACATCCACCACAATGCTGCCTGCGTTTAACATGCTCCTAGGCCGCTCTTCGCAAAGGCAGCACGTTGGCGTATTCTCTGGCACGTCGCTGAAGCCCACACCGAACATTGGCGTATCTCTGCTGTTCGAAGACATCAGAACCAAGCAAAAAGGAGGCCGATCAGCCATAAATACAACCCCCCGAGCAGCAATGTCCGACGACAGCGACAGCAACGACTCTGCGAACAGGACATTTGCCATTGTCAAGCCCGACGCCCTGACGCCATTTAAATACCAGCAGATTGATGCGCTGATAAAGCTTAACGAGTTCCAGATCGTGCGCCAGAAGCTTGTGTGGTTGACAAAGGGCCAGGCCGATGCCCTGTTCCCCGAGAAGACCAGCGACTCCGACTACCAGGACTGGATCGACTACATTACATGCGCACCTAGCCTGGTGCTCGAGCTGGCCAGGGAGAATGCAGCTCTCTTCTGGCATATAACCATGGGTCTGGGCGACTCTGCCGATGGCTCCAGCTGCGACAGCGACAGCATCCGAGGGATTCTAGCAATCGACAAGATTCGCAACGCAGTCGACGGCTCGGGAGAGCCGGAGGACGCAGTCAAGCAGCTAGCCCTGGTGTTCTCCGGCTCGGTCCCCGAAATTCCCTACGACAACTTTTTGATGCAGCACAGCGTCGACGCACATAGCACCCTGGCTCTCATTAAGCCCGATGTCTCGTCGAATGCAGAGGCCGTGTCACAGGTAATTCGCCGCATTACTGCACGTGGCTACAGTATTAAGGACCGTGTCGAGATTCAGCTGACCAAAGCCCAGGCCAGCGCGTTCTATGCTGAGCATGTTGGCAAGCCGTTCTTTGATGGGCTGATTGCTCACATGACTAGCGGTCCAGTTATTGCGCTGCTCGTTGACGGCGACGACGTCATTCGCGGCTGGCGTACCATGATCGGTCCCACTAGCCCCGACGCTGCACGTTCCGAGGTGCCGCAGTCCATTCGGGCACTATTGGGAGAAAGCGGACCACGTAACGCGGTCCACGGAAGCGATTCGGCCGAATCCGCACTGCGTGAGCTTAGCTTCTTCTTTTCTCCTCGGATTCAGCAGCAGCAGGAAGAGGTGGTGGAGGACGAGGAGGAGGAGCTTCAGAGCGAGTCCCAGAACCCATCAACTATTGAAAATAGCGAGCAAGCGCCTGCTGAGGCTGCCTCAGCTGAGGCTGCCCCAGCTGCGTCTACCACTGGCGAGGACGAGGAGAAAAAGAAGAAGAAAAGGAACAAGAAGTCTAAGCGCAACAACAAGCGCAAGCAGACTGTGTCTTCTGCGGGCGGGGATGCCGTGCCCGTTCCCAAGACTGCCGAAACCACCACGACCACAACAGCGGTTCAGTCGGACAACAGCGACAACGAGGCAGCACCATTAGTTCCAGAACAGCCGGAAAGTGTTACTGCCGAGGGTGGTGCCATCGAGAGCACCAGCAACGACACAGTCGAAGCCTCTGCAGCCAGCGCTGTGTCCGATAATATAGAGGCGCAGATGCCTGAGGCAGAGGATAGTGTGGTCTCTGAGCAGCCTGCAGAGCAGACGGTCACTGAGACGCTTGCCGAGCCCGTTATTGAGCAGCCCATTGAAAAGCCCGACGAGCCGATTCCCGTGCAGCCTACGGAACCCGCTGTGAGTCCGGCTGAGGAATCGGCGGATGAGCCAGTGGCCAAGCAGGCGGACGAGCCAAACATGGAGCCAGAGGTCGAATTTAACGCCGAACAAGCCGACATATTGCCCAGCGTTCCCGATACCCTTGCTCTTGCTAGAGAGCTTCTCAAGCCGTTTGAGCCCACCAACGAGCGCACCTTTGGCCTTATCAAGCCGGATGCCTATCCCCGGTACTACAAGCAGATAATCACACAGGCTATCGAGAAGGGGTTCACTATTGTTGTCCAGGAGGAGGTTCAGCTCACGGCCGAAACTGCCGAGGATATCTACAGAGACATGAGCACATATCCGATATTCCCTCGTATCATTAGCTTTGTGACTAGTGGGCCGGCTCTGGCGCTCGTACTCGAAGGAGTCGACGCAATCTCTGCATGGCGCAGTCTGGTTGGACCCACCAACTCGCGCACGGCAAAGATTGAGGCACGTAGCAGCCTACGCGCAAAGTACGGCATGGATGCGCAGAAGAACGCGGTACACGCCAGTAAGGACAAGGACGATGCCCTCGAGTCTGTGAATGCAGTGTTCTTTAACCTTTTGGGCGGCAGTTTCCAGAAGTTACTGCCGACAGACGACCCGTTAGCAGTGGCAGTGGCGTCGCAGCAGAATAGCGATATTGGCTCAGCTCAGACCACACCACTCGCTGTGCCGGCGACTACCATTCCTGAAGAACAGCCCATTACACCGGCCGAGGATACCACAGCCGACATTTCTCAAGCCTCCAATGCCACCGAAACGTTAGTTCCCACCGAGATTCCGTCTGTATCCGATGAGCCAGTCGCTGCAGATATTTCCAGTGTGCCCGATATCACCGAAAACCCGGAGATACTCGCCCCTGTCGAAGAACCAGCCGTCCAAGAGATACCTGCTGCTGCTGCCGCTGCTAGTATTTCTGCTGCCTTGGAGGATCCTGCCGTTCCAGCGCAAACGATGCCTGTTGGTGAGGCCGCTACTGCTGATGAGCCAGCTGCTTCTGAGACACCCGCGACTCCTGACGTGCTTTCCAGCACTGTAGAGCAGGGCTCTGCTGAAGCACACGTCATTGATAAGGAAGAACCGGTGTGCGCCGACGAGCCTGCCACTGAGTCTCCTGATATGGCTGCCAAGATTGCTGCTGCCGAAGACGTCTGCAATGCCGAGCCGACTCTGGAAGAAAAGCCTGCAGAGGTTACAGCAACGACGCCACCACAGAACAAATCGTCGACAGTTGAAAAGTCAACACCCTTTGGCAAGCGTCTTGCATCATCGCCATTCCTACAAGCAGATCGTCAGCTCGGCCAAGAGTCAAACGGCGTGGCAAAGAGGGTTGGGCGTATCAAGTCACCTTTCCTGAGCAACGAAGCAAGCGACGGACCGCAGACATCGGCAACTATTGCTGCCTCGATCAGCAGCCCCCCGAAGTCTGTTGCTGCGATCAGAAGTGCGTTTGCCAAGGAGCCCGAGGCAAAGGCCGACGATGATACCAGGGGCCTGCGCATTGACCACAGCCCTTCAGCCGACAACACTGTGCGGACCACCGTCGACGACAGTAAGCCTGAGGTCAATACCAGCCGACCAGCTACGCCCAAGGAATCTGCAAAGGCTGGTGACAACAGTGCTGAAGACCAGGTAGCGAACGGCACAGCGTCTACTGAAAATACAACAACAGTCGATGGTGCTGTCGAGCAGAACGCCGAGGCTAGCACTGAGGCCGATACCAATGATGATAGCGCTACACCTGCTGCCGAAGAAGCCGAAAAGATGGACAGCGAGGACGCGTCCAAGGCCCCTGTGCAAAAGGCAGCTGCTGCCACTGCTGCTGACACTACTGCCAAGGCTACATCGACTCCAACCAAGGATCGGGCTCCAGCCAAGGCTCAGACTCCAACCAAGACGCCAGTCGCATCCCAATCACGCACTGCTACTACTCGGCCTGCTGCAGGCGCGGTGCCTGCCTCCAAGACACCGGTGCGCAAGGGTGCTGCGACTGCTTCGACTGCAAGTCCAGCCAGACCAGCTGCATTCAGCACTACTGGCCGCTCTCCCTCAAAGCCTCCAGTATCTGCGGCTTCTACAGCCCGCCGTCCAATTGCGACAACAGCCTCATCGACCCCTCTGTCTTCGCGTACGAGACCTACCGCCCCGTCTGTACCGACAGCAGCAAAGGTGCCATCATCGGCTGCTGCCGGCGCCACGCCTAGAGCTGGCACTGTTCGCCGTGCTCCTGTATCTTCGACGACAGCCGCTCCTCGCAGCACAGGCACGGGCAACACCCCCGTGCGATCTGCTCCTGGTCGCGTAGCACCTTCAAGCGCGGCGACTACTAGGACACCAACGGCAACGGCATCGGCCTCTGCAGCCACGCGCACCCGCCCCACTGCCCCTGGTGCTGCCACTGCCACTGCCACTGCATCTGCAAGCAAAGCGCCGCTGCGCACGGCTACTACAGCCCCCACCTCGGCATCGACGACATCGGCCCGTTCCAGGGGTTCTACGTCATCGTCAACCAGCACGGTATCAGCTCCAAGACGTCCGCTGACTAAACCTGTCGAAGCTGGGTCGACCGCAGCGAAGAAGCCGTTGACTACCACATCGACAACAGCAGCAACTGGTGCTGCTGTTACTGCTCCTGCCGCTGCTAGGCGCACGACCACAAATGGCTCAAGGGTGTCCTCCACTACTACCAATGGTGCATCATCTACTCCTGTGCGCCGCCCAGCCGCTTCTGCTGCACCATCAACGACCGCTTCGACAGCACCGCGCCCGACAACACGGCCAGCTGTTCCTAGCGCCGCCAGACAGCCTCCAAGCACGACAGCTACCGCACGTACCAGACCTGCTGCCACAGCACCAGCAAGAGATGCAGGCGCCGCGGCTGCATCGCGGACCACGGCGCCGAGAACGACCACTGCCTCTCGGCCTGTGACTACCAGAACACCGGCTGTGCCCAGGGCTTCACAAACGACCTCGGCAGCCCCAGCAGCAAGAAAGCCAGTTGTGCCATCTGCGGCATCGGCAGGCAGACCCATCGCCCGTACATCATCGTCATCTGCACCGGGAGCAGCAAGACCGGTCACGAAGCGTGTGCCAGTCCCGGCATCGGTTCCATCAGCCAAGCCTCTGTCAGCCAAGAAACCTGTTTCGTTGCCTGACCCAGACTCTGCGCAGAAACCAGAGCCGGAATCTGAGTCAGTTACCGCTGGCAACACAGAGTCGGTCGACGACAGTCAGGTGTAGAGTAGTGCTGACCACGTGCTTTTGTGTGTGAAGCTTTTGTGTGCGTGTGTGCGTGTGTGCATGCGTGCACTTTTGTTTCTCCACTTTTCCTCGATATTTTTCTTCAAATTCTTTAATAACCTCTGTCTCATTGAGCAAATGCAAATTGACCCAACGCTGTGCGGGGAGGCGCCGTCGTCGCAGAACACGATACTGACAGCTCTGCTGTGCATAGGCACATTTTTGTCGTACCTGCCTCAGCACATCAAAATCCTGCAGCGGCGGTCGAGCGACGGGCTCAGTCCGTACTTTATCCTCCTGGGCACAGTTGGTGCCGGGTCCAACATCACAAACATAATCCTGCTTCAGTTTATAGCGCTGCAGTGCTGCACTGTGCAGACGCTCGGGGTATGCGTGGCGAGCTTGCTGGGAATTGTACAGGTCTGCATCCAGGGCCTGATGTTCTACATAACCTTTGTCTTGTACATGGTGTTCTTCCCCGAGCAGAACAAGTACGAGCCGGAAAGCGAAAATGCCGAAGAAGGCAGCAGCGGAGAGAGCAGTCCGCTGTTGAGGGCAAGGAGCAAGGGCGTAGCGACAGTTGAGTGGCAGACAGCGCTGTGGGTGTCGGCGGCGGTTGCAACGCACGCGACGGTGTGCTTGGTAATGAGCACGCTGCTAGTTGCGGTTGTCGGACCGTATGCCGGACCCACACGCACGTGGGCTAGTCTGCTTGGGCTGTTCAGCCTGTGCCTGACGTGTCTGCAATTCTTCCCGCAGATTATCAAGACGTGGCGTGCCAAGACGGTCGGAGCACTGAGCATCCCGATGATGCTGATGCAGACTCCTGGCGGGTTCCTGTTTGCCTACTCCATTGCAATTCGCCCAGGCGTGAACTGGTCAAGCTGGATATCGACATTTATGGCAGCAACGCTTCAGGGCGTGCTGCTTGCAATCTGTCTTATGTTTGAGGCGCGCGCCAAGCAAGAGCAGGAGCAGGTCCGAGAGCAGCTGCAGAGCGAAGGCGAGGGACAGGCCAGCGCCAGCAATGTCGCCGATGAGGCTGCTCATGAATCTCGGGCAGAGATAGACATCGAGCAGGAACAGGAGCCGTCAGGTTCAATCCCAGGCCGCTCAGATGCCACACCCTGATCCCAATGCCCTTTTCGAGTGTTTTTGGCGTCAAGGAAACGCTCCGCCCAATCACGCGACTTTGCGGAGGGGCAAAAGAAATTTTCAACTGCCACTTTTGTTTACACGAATGTATTCTTTTTTTCCTTTAAAAACTATATCCTTTCTGAATTTCCTACACTCTCATGCGCAATTGCACAATGCACCAATGGCAAAAGCACACAAAAACAGCTTATTATTATCAATCTTCAGGCACTATGCCGTCTGGGTTTTGGCTGCGGGAGCTGCGGCAATCGAGTCGGGCAGCTTTCTCGAGGACATGAAGCGCAGCAACGAGGTCGAGAGCGATCATAGAAACATAATGACGCCCGAGTTTAGGCAGTTCTGCATTGTTACGCGTGAGCACATTGTGAGCTGGGCGACACTGCTAGTCCTCTTTGCGGGGTCCTATGCGGCGGTGGCCCGCGCCTGCTCGCGGAGACAGGCCTTGCGGCCAGCAAGCACAGATGAAGGGCGGAAACCGAGGCACAGGCGGTTCCTTGTAGCTCCGTATGCATCAGAGTTCCGCGCACGGCAGGTGGCACTTGTCGTTGCAGCATCGGGGCTAGCGTCGGCACTGATGACAGCGGCTCTGCTGGTGGTCACCGTGGCACTGGCAAACGCAATGGACCACGGCGACCCACGCGCTGCTCCGTCGTGGCGACTGTGGCTGCTGCCAGCAACGCTGCTGAGCCCCGGAGAGGCGCACAGCGGAATGTTCACTACTGGGCCTCGGGTAGCCCACGACTTTCCGCCGGTGCTGCGGCGACTGTGGCGGTACCAGTCCGTCGTCTCGGTCGCCACAGCCGCAGTCATAGTGCCTCTTGGAATCCTGTTTGAGGGCACGCCGCGTCGTGCACCGACGTTGCAGCGGCTACGGACGGCAACGTTGCGGTGGCTACTGGCGGCTGCCCTGCTTCTGGGAACGTGGAAGACAGTCACGCGCGCAAGCCACCTCTCGGAAGGCGCAACGCTGCGATACACTGTGCACCACAGTGCGTCAGTCTGCGTAGCGCTGCCGGCTGTCCTGGCGCTTGTGCCGCGCGGCACGTGGGCGCTGTTCGCCTGGCTGCGAGCATGCGTGGGCCAGCGCCACGAGCGTGCACGCAATGCGCAGAAACGGTACCGCCGATTACGCCTGGAGCTCGCGCGCATTGAGCTTCGCCTCGACCAGGCCATTGGCTCGTGGAAGGGCGGCCAGGCCAGCAGCGACGGCGAGCGCTGGGCCAGCGACGTGTGCAGCAGCGACTCGGAGCCGGAGACGCTACGTACCCAATCGGCCGCCCTGCTGCCTGCACTGCCGCCCATGCATCCCGGCCTGCCGCGCAACACAAACTTTGTGCTTTCGCATCCCAATCGCACCATCTCAGGCCGCCCGCGCCGCGGCTCGGCGCAGCCATTTCAGAGCAGCAGCCAGAGCAAGTCGGCGCTGCCTCCGCTCCCACTATCGCCGCATCTGCAGAATGGTGGCTGGCATGGCCGCGAGTTTCAGTCGTCGGCCAACCTGGCTGCAAACGCAGGTGCGGGTGCCGAGCTGCGCTATTCGAGCGACGAAGACCTGGCAGCCGCCGAGGTGCGGCGCGCAGCTGCAAAGGCCATCCAGCGCCGGCGGCGCGAGCGCGAGCGCGAGATGGAGCGTCTCTCGCGCCAGATTAAAAAGTACCATGCGCAGCTGTTATTTGTGCGGGCTGAGATGGCACGGACCGAGAAAAGCGGCCTGCTCGAGATTGCAACGGGCGAGGCGGAGAAGAGGGCATTCTACATGCGTGTCCTGGGCAGTCTGTCAGCAGCGGCCCTGATCGTGGCCACGACACTGTGCTGGCTGCTGGTGGTCGTGCAGGTCGGGCGTGGGGCGCTGAGTGCAATCTTTGTCGGCGAGCCCGACCTGACGCACAACTACACATACTTCTTGCCAGCGCTTGTAGAGACTGGCGCCGCTGCGCCGTCGGGCCTGTCCAGCACTGTCGTGGCAGACGAAGCCACGTTCTCGTCTGTGGCTCTGGTTCCACATGCGCTGGCTACTGCTTGCCAGCTCCTTTCGGCTGCGCTGCTGTTTGTTGTCGTCATGTTTGGGCTGCTATCGATGAGTGCGTCGTTCGAGGACTCGGTGCACCCGCTGCGCTTTCTGGCATCGTCGTATGTGGGCCGTATTCTGCGTGCGCGCCAGTGGGAGTGTCTTCCGTATATGCTACTTCATCCAGAGACGCTGGCTGCCATCACGCCAATCTACAAGCCGGCAGCCATGAGCGGCCCCGTGGCTGGAGACACAAGCCGGGTGTTCTTCTCGTCGAGCGCAGACCTGGCCAGCTTCTACCGCCATCTGCAGCGCGAGGCGGCAGAGTCGCCCACTGCGCCGAACACCCTGCTTCCTGGTGGCATCCTTCCCGAGGGCTTCTTCCAAGCACGCACATGGGGGCGTCGCGTGTTTCTGCTGCTGGACCCGCAAGCCCGTCCGGTTGCGGCAACCATGCTGCTGTCGTATGTATGGATTGTCTGTGGTCTGACAATGACATGGCCCAGCGTGCTGCGCACCACAGGCCTTATATCAGAGCGGGCATATGTGCTGCCGATTGCGTCGCTGGTCGAGCCGCTCTGGATACCATCGCCGCCAGCCGCTCCTGTATTTGTCCTAGATGAAGAGCTGGTTCTTCAGCCTGTGGCGGCTGCAACCCCCGCCATCCACGAGATGCTATCTGCAAACACTGGGGTTCTGGTCAGCAACAACACCGCTGATCCGGCTCCAGCACTATCCAAAATCGAGCCGCTGTCTCAGCTGCAGCAGCGGCTGCTTTTCCAGCCTCTAGTGACCGCCAGCATGTGTCTAGTTCCAGCATCAGCAACCCACTCAGTCGATTATAGCCTTAAGACCGACGAGCCAACACATACTGCTATCGACAGCAGATCCGGGGACAGCTCGCCTACAACTGGGCAGGCCATGTCTTCTAATGACACGGCTGCTGCCGTTGAGCGTCGCATTTCGCGTCGCGTCCTTCATCAGACTATGGCTGCAGACACACTGTCGCGGATGATTGTTCGAGGAGCGCTGTTTCTATCGAGCAAGGTGTCTTCGCACCTCCACATATCGCTCGGATACTGTGTCTGGTGGTTCAACCCGGACCTTATTGTTCCGATTTCCTCAACGACGGTCGATACGCAGCTTGGGTATTTACCCCAGACTCGACCTACCGGTATTCCTCTTCACGGTGTTGCGTCCTTGCCGGGCTACTCTGAGTGGTACGGAATGCTACGCCGCATGGAGCTGCAGAAGACCTGGCTACCGCAGGCTGATGATGGCACTCCGCTTGTCCTTCAGCCAGTGAGCCATGAGTACCAGATCAATGCCGCTCTAACGCACGGTGGGAGACCTTATAGGCATGAAGGCGGTTCACAGATACGCTCAAGCATCAAGCGCTGGATTCTGCTGGCATACAGCCATGTCACACGCAGCAGGCGCGTAGCTACGTCATATATGTACTCGGCTATAGTGGGTATTGCTCAGAGGTTGTGGAGACAGCTTGTGTCTAGACTGGGTGTGATATTTGCTGTTGTCTCCAAGCATTTGCAGGGCACCCCTGCTGACAAGTATCTGGATATCGCGTCTGCAGCCATCACACTTGCAAAGCGGAAGTGCATCTCGGCAGGATTCTTTACCTGGGATGGCGTAGCAGTGCCGCTATTGAGCCACCTGACCATTGCTGCCACTGGGCTGTCGAGTAGCGTGTCGTATATCGTCTCGCGAGCAATTCCCCTGGTTGTCAGTTTAGGCGGAAATCTGCAGCAGCGCCAGCACCAGGCGACCGATAAAACTTTGGTAATGCTAGCCGAGTCTGGCATCTACAGCATGGTCCCTTCTGTATTTTTATCCGAGTTCTGGGACAATGCTATCAGCCAGGGCGGCCCGGCACTCCAGCGACTGAGGCCAGAGCTGTGGCCGCATCTGTTTGCCGACCAGACATCCAGTACGGCGCCCATAGGATCCAGCCCGCAAAAGCAGCAGCAGCCTGACCGCCTTGGCCTCGACTACAATGATATCCTGCAGCCACTTCATGTTGCCAGCACTGGTGGTTCATCCGGACAACGCAATGACGTCAGTGTGTCAGCCATATCGACGGCATCGCTGCCACACCAAGACAAAACAGCTGCATCTACAGCAGACGTGTCCTCAGCCAGCAGACATGACAACGTCTCTTCTTTCGTACATTCTGAGGAGCAGGCAGGCAATGGGCGTCCAGTCCGCAAGATATGGTCGACTCTGGACTGGCTTCTAGCGCTGTACCGGGTTGTGCTCGGCATTCTGGCATGCCGGTCTGTATTTGGCCCTTCTCGCTCGTCCAGAGTTTTTGGATTTTGATTTGATACTCCAAAGCGGGCTGGACATGCAACAGCGTCATGTGGGCCGTTTTTAAAACAAAATCTATGCAGCCTAATCGATATGAAAAAGGTCCAAATCTTTTTCGACTCCGTTGTATATTTTCCTTTTCGATTTCTACACTTACATTTGTCACATAGCATATTTATATAGCCACATTGAGAAAGCAAGCGGATTTGCGCACATTTAATGAGCAGCGAAAGCAGAATTTCGGCTAGTGCCACATCGACGCTAATATCAGAACTGCTGTCGTCTACAGCCACAACGCTTCTGTCGACTGCAACGGCAGTCATTCCGGGCGTGCCCAACGACGACTCGGGTGAGCCGCTGCCAGAGGACGAAGAAAAGGCATCGTCGCAAGCGCTGCTGATCCTGGTGTCGCTGTTGATAGCGGCTCTTCTCACATCGTACTATCTGCAGCGCTGGCGTATCCGCACTGTTCATGAAACGGTGCTCTCTATATTTGCTGGCATGGCTGTCGGGCTAGTGCTGAGGTTTAGTACAGGCGACTACATCAAGCGAATAGTCACGTTTGACCACACGGTGTTCTTCAATATGCTACTGCCGCCAATTATCCTTAACTGCGGGTTTAACCTGCAGAAGACATCGATAACACGCAACATGGCGCCGGTGCTGACGTTTGCATTTATTGGCACAGCCGTCAGCGCAGTTGTCATTGGTATCCTTGTCCAGATATATTCGTTCACTAGCATCGAAAGCATCGGGTTCTCACTGCTCGACTCGCTGATGCTGGGCACTATTTTGTCGGCAACAGACCCGGTCACCATCCTAGCGGTGTTCGAGCAGCTGCGTGTGGATCCCAAGCTGTTCTCGATTATTTTTGGCGAAACTGTGTTTAACGACGCAGTAGCGATTGTGCTGTTTGTTACTCTGGGCGACCTACGGTCCGCAGGCCTTGACTTTACGCTGGGCGCCATTCCTGGTATGCTCTCGTCGTTCATGTTTGTCTTTACAGCATCGCTGCTGGTCGGAATGGCAATGGGGGTAATGATATCGCTTGTCTGTAAGCACTCGCGTCTCTATGAGTATCCTTCAATCGAGGCATCGCTGGTTCTTTTGGTTGCATATCACTCGTACCTATTCTCAAATGCGATTGAGCTGTCGGGAATCGTATCGCTGCTTTTCTGTTCAGCTACAATGCGTCAGTACACATACAAGTCACTGTCGACAAAGAGCAAGCGTGCAACGCGGTATCTGTTCCATCTGCTCTCTGGTCTGGCCGAGAACTTTGTGTTCATCTATCTCGGAATATCGCTTTTTACAGCCTCGGATGTCATGTTCCGCCCAGTGTTCATCGTATTTGTAATGATTGCTACATGCATCTCGCGGTACATGGCTATCTTCCCGCTGTCACGCGTTCTTAACGCCATCTTCAAGTACCGCCATCCATCGGCGCCGTCTTCGGCACAGCCAGTCACGCACGAGGAACAGACGATGTTGTTTTGGGCTGGTCTGCGTGGTGCGGTTGCCGTCGCCCTTGCCAGCGAAGTTTCCGGAAAGAACGGCCCTCTGCTGCGCACAACCGTCCTCTGCGTCGTAGTCCTTAGCGTAACGATATTTGGCGGCACGACGCCTCAGGTTGTACAGCTCCTGGGCATCCGAACCGGCGTTCCCCAGCCAGACTCGTCTGACGAAGATGACGATTTTGACTCGAACAGTGCAGATAGATATGGATATGACGACGACGATAGTGGCGATGACACTGACTACAGCAACACAGATGGAAACCATCGACGTGGCCGTCGGGTCATTGACCTATCGATTGGACATGGCCGCGCAGCTTCGCCCAAACCCAGCTTTAACAACCCATCGCCACCTATGGCACCGCGCCCACTGGATAGCCAGATACTTGACGTAGCGCCCGAGCGATCCGAGTCCGAATCGGCCAATCCGATTGCGCTTGAACGGTTACCCAGGTCGCTGAGTCGGTTCTCGTCGTCATGGGGCGAGACCGGCGAGTCGTGGTTGGCTCGAATTAAGAACAGTTACCGCTCGTTCGATCGCTCGCTGGTATATGACCTTGACCGCTACTATATCCAGCCACTTCTGATCAGGGAGCAGAACCCGTCGCTGGTCGTAGGATCCAGGCGGCGCTCGCGTCAGTCAAGACGTGGCCACCGCCAGTATCCTCGTGAAGATACCAGTGGCGGTGGTTTGGGACGACCATCGCGCGCAGTGCGTGCCTACTCGAGCTCCGACCTACAGGCAGTCGGCTCGACCAGCAGCTATCGCCAGACTGACGGCGAATATGGCAACTGGGGATCGGGTGGGGTAGCGAGCACGTCGGGCGCATCGGATACCGGCGGCAGCCCGACTCCCAACAACCAGCAGCAGAACCAGCAGCAGCAACAGCAGCGTCTCCAGCGACCTCTGCTAAAGAAAAGCACCTAAAGTTTTTTAGTCATTGGCTAAATGGATCGTTTTGATAAAAAAAGAAGTTAAAAGAGAAAAAATAAAGGAAACGGGCACACAGGTGTGTTGGAGTGGCTATAGTAGGGAAAGATTCGAACTAATGACGAGGTGGGTGTGACGCATAGGTAAAGAGCGAAGCGCAGCGAAACGAATTTCAAAAGCGGGAATAGAAGGAGGGAGGGTGGAAGAACAGAGGCGAGATGCCTACAGAAATTTAAACACAGGACCGAATGGTTACTGCTGACTAGCCCAACAGACTAAAAACCAATATCGGTTATCAGAAACCAGTCCGGTTCGACCTGGAGGATTGCAGAACTGGCTGATTAATTTTTTTGAGAGGACAGCGACTTCCAGTGGTACAGGCAGATATAGACTCCAATGATCTTCTTGTCGATTCCAGCCAGCTGCGAGAAGTCCGGGTTGCCGGTCTTTTTGAGCAGAGCAGTGGACGAGTTGCTAGACGCTGGGATCGAGAGGTATTCGCGCGCCAGCTTCGAAAGCCCAGGGAACGCTGCATTGTGGATCCGCCACCAGGACAGAACAGGCATCGCAGGTGTGGCCAGAGGGGCAGCGAGATACTCGTCAAGCTCTGTCCGGCCGGTCTGAACTGCACGCCTAAACAGACGCGCGTTTCCATCGGAAATATTCTGAGCGGTGGCCGACGGCTTTCCCAGGCGAACAAAGGCGTCAATCTGCGACCGGATGTCGCCCTGTTGAGCTTCGGGAACGGCTGCCGTAAATGTCTGCGAGCCGGCACTAGCAGGAGACGCGTTTGCAGGTGCTGCCAGGGGAGTGGCATACTCAGACAGAATCGAGCGCGCCTCGCGCATAACGCGACCGATCCAGGCCTCGTCAAGCCCATGATCCACATAGTACGTAGCCTTGAGACGAGGGTCGAATAGCGGCGCCATGCGATATATCGGCGATGCCTGGAACGGGTGGCACTGTGCCAGATACTCGCGCAGAGCCTCGGCCGATTGGCGCACCTCCTGGTGCAGCGAGCTGGATTGCAGGAAGCTCTGAAGGTTATCGACAAGGGTGTCGTATACGGGAACCAGATCGACGATGCTTGCAAAGTCAGACTTCATCGCAGCCAGCGTGCTCAGGGTTAGATCAAGCACGCGGAACAGGACACGGATCTGCGAAAGCGCCAGCCAGTCCTCGGGCGAAATAGCGGCGGCCGCAGAGCCCTGGGGAAGCGACGCAAGCTCGGAGTATATAGGCAGCGTGCTGTCCAGAAGAGCCATCGACGACCCCCACGGGCGGGTCGTGTCGAAATCAAGAGTGCTCAGCGAAATGCCGCGGGCTCGGCATATCTCTACCAGCTGCTGCGAGCCTGGAGCGTCGGGCTTGCGCATTGCACGCAAGGCAGCACGCAGCCTTCCCAAAGGGGTCGTGGCCGGGCCAGACGAGTCAACGTCCATCGATGAGTCGGCAGATGTGCCAGCGCTAGCAACCCCGTATAGCGATGTCAGCAGCTTGTCCTTGCCGTCAAGAAGCGAGCTGACAATGCACGTGGCCTGGTTGCGATCAAGATCGAACGAGACGCCGCGGGCGTGGCAGATCGTCTCTGCCTGGTTGAGGAACTCGACGAACTCGCGTGTATAGTTTGTGGTCACGGTGCTCAGCTTGGTGAACAAATTGTAGCTGGTCAGCGTGCCCTCGAACATTGAAATGATGTCGCCGCTGGTCGGCGAGCCGTCGACACAGTGGCTGTCGAGAAGCTCGTCATGTCGCGTAAACGACGCGTCGGTCCAGTGTGCATGCATGCTCAGATAATGAAGGGATCCTGAGACACGGCCGGTGCCAATAGACACCGACACGCGAGAGTCAAGGGAGTCGAGCTGTTTGCGCAGGGCTTGCACATGAGCCTCGCGCCTACGCATAAGCTCGTCGACAAGCGCCTGGCCTGACGGAGCAGGGCCGCCCTGGCCAAGCCCAGCAACCAGCTGCTGCATGCCTGGCGATAGCATCTTGTCGACTGAAACGACCTCGCTTACCATAAAGTCGACGTAGGCAGCCAGCGTCTTCTGAGCCTGCGTCTGTGTCTGGGCACTGTTTTCAGAGTTGGCGCGGATGGCGTCGCCAACAGCAGACACAAACTGAGCAATGCTCGCGGGATCCACGGCGGCACCGCGACCGACGTTTACGGCATCGGCGTCAGCTGGAAGAAGTGGGCGAGCCAGGCCATCTGCTGATGGTGCTGCCGAGCGGTTTTCTAGCAGGCTCGACAGCAGCGACTGGGCGGTGGGTTGAGTGCTAGAGCCGACTGAGCGACTAGTAATGCTCAGAAGCATGCGCAGAGCCTGGGCTAGACTCTCCGTGCCCGCTGCAGTTGTGTCGATATGGCTCAGGGCGGCATCTGCAGCTGTCAGGGCAGAGCTTGCGCTAGGGTCTTCGAGAAGCCTGTAGAGACCGGGCTGCGATGGCGTCTGCGGCAGGTGGAGCTGCGACGGAGGCAGCTGCGGCGGCGGCATGCCATGGTACGACGGGGCAGCTATCGAGCGTGCCGAGACGGGCGCGCTCTGGTGCTGGTCGTTGATGGGCGATGACAGCGATGCCTGGCGCTTGCGTGGACGGTTGTCGATGGACGAGAGCGTCGCGTCTGGGCGTGGCTGTGGCGTCGATTGGTTGCCGTGCGTGGCCAGCGGCGCGGCCTGGGCGGCCTTCTCGGGATGCGAGCGCTTGATGTGGCGCCACATGTTGCCAGTGCTTCCGCTGCTGCACGAGTAGTAGTTGTGGCAGTACACGCAGCGGCCGCGCCTGTTTGTCGCGTAGTCCGGGTCGCGCGTAAAGTGCACCCAGATGCTGGTGCGCGAGCGGTTGATCGGGGTGCCGCTGGCGCCGACTGCCGGAGACGACGCGTGGCGAACGCTGGAGCTCTCTGCCGAGCCATCCTTGACAAAGCCGTTCTCGCTTGCGTCGTCGTTGCCGTTTATCGGCTCGGCCACGCTGTGGATGTTGGAAGCAGCCGAGGCGTCGTCATTGTTAATATTGGCACTGGCATCGCCGTCGCTGCCGCTATTGATGGCGTGTGGCGCAGGGTGCTGTGTGGAAGGGATGGAGCCATATGCAGCGCCCGTGTCCATGGCCGAGCCGACGCTGGCGAGAGTGGCCGCGGCGTTGTAGACACTCGAGCCAGGCGGCGGCGGCGGTGGCGACGGTGTGGGGCTAAAGTCCATGCGGCGGCCGCCTGGCCCGTAGCCCTTGGCCGAGCTGGATCCCTGGCCGTAGTATTGGTGCTGCTGCTGCAGTGGCTGCTGATGTTGATGCTGCTGCTGCTGTTCGTGGTGGCGAGCGCCCGACGGGTTCTGAGGCGCGCCGGCACCGCCAAACTCCTCGTCGGAGGACAGGTCAATATCGAGATCCGATTGTGCGTTCATTTCGTGTGTTGTCATGGACACTGAGCGCGTAGTCTGGAAAGGCACCCGGCGAAACTAACAGGTGGCAGGGCGAACCAGGGGGAGGGGAGAATATAGCGCTTGGCAGATCTTTTTTTTAATATGCGCAAGGGGGTCCTGGGAATTAAAAGATAGACTGTACGAATTTTTTCTGGTGCGCGACGCGTGTTCTTTGGTAAGCTTTTTGTACTGGGCTGGTGGCTGGCTGCGCTATAATTAATCGCTACCGTGGTCGGAGCACCTGACATGGACATAAATAGTAGGAAAAAGGAGAGCGGGTAAGTAGACAAGGTATTCATAAACGTACATGGAAGCGGTCAGCTATTGCCGGCTGTTTCAGTATGGAGAAGGGTGTGTGCGGGCGAGAGAGGAGCAGTGCAGCGCAGCGCTGTGCTGTGTCGCGTCGTGGTGGGCTGGGCTGTGTTCTGTACCCCGACAGACGCATTCATTCCTGTCCCTCGCTTGCTGCACAGCTCGAGTCTGTTTTGTGTGCCGGCGGAAAGAACAAAGGGGCCGGGTGACGCATGGAGAGGGCGCCGGCGATTGTTGCGATAATGCAAATCGTTGTGCTGATCGCATGGCGGGTTGTGTGGTATGAAGAAAGAAACAGAGCCAGGGTACCAGCTCTGGCCAGGTACCCATGACCCGGGTTCCTTTCCAGCCTCCAGCGTGATGCTGGGCAAGATAAGAAACGGGGAGGGATACGGAGCGGAATAGGGAGCAGGAGGGAGAGCGCGAGAGCCACATGGTGTGTGCATGCCAGGAATAGATTGGGTGTGGATACTTACGCTTTCTGCTATCACAGCTGGCTCTGCTGTGCGGTCGACTGCGAGAGGCTCGGGCCAGTCGTGGGTGTTGGAAGACGTGGTGCAGGCTGCAGCAGGGGGGAGTAGGGCGACGCTATGTACGTTGGACCGGCGCTGCTTGGCGGAGGAGGGGGACGGTGCGTGCGTGTGCGTGTGCGTGTGTCGCAGGGTATTAGACGACTAATATAAAAACTATACAGTAAGAGCTTGTGATATTAAATAATAATTAAGAGCGCGAAAAAAGTACATGAAGCCGCAAAAAGAAAGAAAGGGGGGAGAAAAGAAGGACGACGAACACAGGGCGGGGGGGCCAAGTGTGGAGTATGTGGGAGGGGGGAATGGGAGAGAAACGGGGACGCCGTGACCGCTGTGCGCCGTGTGGTGGATTCATTCGAGCGCTCGTGAATGGGAGCGGGGCGGGCAGGCAGAGCGAGCTGGGCGAGGCAAGGCGGGAGGGGAAGGGTGCAGGGCAAGCACGCGCACACACGATTGAAAAGGGAAATAAATCGAGGCAGGCAGGCAGGTGCCACAACCGGTTCTCCTGCAGGCGCAGCGACGCGTCCTCCGTGGTTTCATGGACCCGCCCAAGCCGTCCAATCATGCTCGCGAATCATGACGCCTGCCGCCAATCAGCTGACCCGGAAAAGAGAAAGGTGATCTCTTTTGCGAGCGAGCGAGCGGCCCCCCTCTTCCCTCTGGACGGATGGGAAAAAAGGCACGGCGCACTATCGATAGTCGATAGCGCGGCCGCGACAGTGGGAATGCGTTGTTTTCGCGTTGTTTGGCACATAAACATGCTGGGGGAGGGCGGGCGTCTAGAAAAGGGGGGCGCGGCGCCCTTCAGCTCCGGTGGTAGTCGTCGGCCACCAGCGGCAGGAACAGGCAGGCCTCCTCGGCGGCCATGTACTCGAGCATGATTGACAGCTGGCGCCGCAGCGCGCGGCACTCGGCGTC
Organism: Coemansia erecta; assembly: GCA_027574685.1. NCBI lineage: Eukaryota > Fungi > Kickxellomycota > Kickxellomycetes > Kickxellales > Kickxellaceae > Coemansia > Coemansia erecta. Next base: position 25,675 of record JANBOJ010000143.1, read on the forward strand.
GGCCGGCGTGCACACGCGCATCTCGGCGTCGATGACCGACGCGCTGCCGGCGCGGTGCTCGAGCGGGATGCGGGCCATGGCGGCCGGACCCATCAGCTCGGCTATCTGCCACGCGGCGTGCAGAACGACGTGCTGCGGCCGCCGGGCATGGGTGATGCGCTGGCCGAGCTGCTTGCGCACAATGGCGGCGTCTGGCCTGCCACTGCCACCGTTGTTTCCATTGCCACGCTGCTGCTGCTGCTGCTGCTGCTGCTCCTGGCGTGTCGAATGCATAGCCTGCTGATGCGGATTCTGATGCAGGTGCGGTTTCTGTTGGGGGTGCTGCCCAGCAGCAGCAGCAGCAGCAGTGCCACGTGCCGACGGCGTCGCCTTGGACGCCATCTGCTCGGGATTGGTCTTGCGCCGCGTGTACCCAATGAACGACCCGTCGCTGCCGTACACCGGCTGCTCGCTGCGCGCCAGCCGCTCCTGCTGCTTGCGCAGCGCCTTCTGCCGGTGACGCTCCGCCCGCATGCGCTCGTCCTCGGCCTCGCCGTGGTAGAACACGTGCTTGGCATGCAGGTGCTGGCCGGCGTCGGCGCCGTCGGCACCAGCCTTGCCGCCGCTCTGGCCGAGATCCATGGTGGCAAGGTCCAGCATCTCGAGCTCCGACGCAAGCTGCTGCTCGTCAAAGTCCAGCGGGTAGTCGTAGCCGCGGCACCACGCGTGCACGTCGCCGTTGCACACCTCCTGGCGGAAGCGGGCCAGCAGCGCGCGCTGGGCCTCGTTGGTCCGCCGCGCGAGCCAGGTGGCAAAGTTGCCGCACTTGAGAAACTGCGTGTACAGCTGCTGCCACTCGTCGCTGACCTTTTTGCTGCCCGACTTTTTGCTCTTCCAGAGCGAGAACGTCGAGCCAGTCAGCGGGTTGGATATGGCCGGCTGCTGCAGCTGCTGCAGCTGCTTCTGAAGTTGTTCCTGGAGTGAGCTGGTCGAGCTACTGCCATTGCCATTGCCATTGCCGTTGCTGGCGCTGGCGCTGGCGCTGCTACTGCCCGCGCCATGAACGTTGTGCTCGCTGCTGCTACTGCCGCCCGCTGCGCCACCGTTTGCAGCACTGTTACTGCTGCTGCTGCTGCCGCCGCTTGAAAACACAGATGCAAAGACGTCTGCTGCTGCCACGGGCGTGTTGTGGCGGCTGCTGAGCTGCGGCGAGATGCCGAACGACGCCAGCGAGGCCATAAAGTCGTCAGTGCGCCAGGGGCGCAGGTTGCCCGGCGGCACAAACCACGACAGCTCGGTCTGCAGCACGCCGCCGGAGCTCGTGGCCGAGGCAAACATCGCCTGCGAGCCGCCCGAGTCGTTGCGCCGCGTGGTCGACCACGGCGCCTGCCTCGGGCGCTCGCGGCCGTGGGTCGGGATTGCGGTCGACGACAGCACCTGCGGGATCAGCGTCGAGAAGTAGCGGTTCAGCGGCACCAGGAACTGCACGGTCAGGTCGATGAAGTAGCGCCGCAGCATGTTGTTGACCATCCACGGCGGCTGCTTGCCCGTCTTGAGCGCGTTCAGCAGGAGCTCGGCGAATGGCCGGTCCTTGCTGATTGCGCAGCGGTGCCTAGTCTGCAGGCCCTGCTTGATCGCGCCGCCCATCCCAGCGCCTCCAGCACTGCTGCTGTCGGTGGCACCAGCACCAGCACCAACATTGCCTCCTCCGGCCGCTGCCCCTGCGCCGTCGCCAAAGGCCCTGGCCTTGCGTGCCGACGCGCCGTGCATCTGCGACATGCGCCCGGACGAGCCGAGGAACAGCTTGTTGGGCCAGTGGCTGAGGGCCTCGCTGAAGAACGGGTTGGACACGCCGACGACGGTGTTGGGCGGCACGTGGGTCTTGGACACCACGGCGCGGAAGTCCGGGTCCTGGATGGTGAAGTACGGGCGGTAGTCGCCGCAGTACGTGATGGGGAAGATGATGTCGACCAGGCTGACGATGGCCTCGGAGCAGCGCGACGGCGTGTCGGCCAGCACGACCAGCGACTCGCCCAGGATCATCAGCTCCCAGCAGGTCCACAGGTCGCCGAGCGTGTCGCGGAAGCTGCGGAACAGCCCGTCGAACGACACGCTGGCCAGGATGTGCTCGCCGGGGTCGAAGCGGTCCAGCGGGAAGCTGCTGGTCTCGAGCAGCTGGCTGGCGTCGCGCGCCGGGAGCTCGACCGACAGCGCGGTGCCCAGGAACGGCAGCTCGTAGGCGGCGTCGGGGCCGGGCGTGGGCCACGACGACACGTTGTGGGCGGCGGCCTCCAGGATGGCCGAGCCCAGGTCGAAGTACAGCGGGCCCAGCATGTGCGCCATGCGCGAGAACAGCCCGTGGTACGGCAGGTGCGAGATGACGGCCACCGAGCGCTGGAAGCCGCCGCGGCGCATCAGCGGGTCGCGCTTCTGGCGGAAGAACACGTGGCCGTACAGGAAGATGCGGTCCTTGGGCAGGCCCAGGCGCACGGGGTCGACGCGGAAGTGGAAGGTGTAGACCGAGTCGTACAGCTCGTAGATGGTCGAGTCGGGCATGGACGAGAAGCAGATGGCGGCGCGCTCGCTGTCGCTGAACGGCACGTGCGGGTACAGCAGGCTGAGCGTCGGGCCCTGGTCGACGTCGAACTGCACGGTCGCGAAGCACACGAGCCACTGCGCCAGGCGGGCGCGCGTCTGGCGGTCGACGCGGGCCTCGAGGCTGGCGCTGCGCGCGGTGGCCAGCGGCTGGCGGCCGTCGGTCATGCTCAGCGTGCGGCTGTCGGGCTCGGGCGGCAGGGAGCTGGACTGCGCCAGCGCCCTGTCGGCGGCGGCAGAGGCTGAGCCGGCGGCGGCGGCGGCGGCGGCGGCAGCGTCTGCGGGCTGGCCGGCGAGGCGGCCGTGCGACGCCACCTGGTGGATCGGGTTTGCGCGCAGCCGGGCGCGCATGGCCAGGTTCTCGTTGCTGCTGCTGCGGGCGCCCTCGCGTGCCGGCGACAGCGGCCGGGCAGCCCGGCCCTCCGCCGCGCCGGCCAGCCGGCCGTCGACCAGCAGCCGGCCGAACGCCCGCGCCCTGCGCCCGTCGGCCTCGCGCACGGTCACGCCCGTGGTGCAGGCCTCGGCCATGGCCCTGACGGCCCGCCGCGCCCGCTCCTCCACCAGCGAATCGCCGGACTTTCCGCCGGACTTTCCCTTCGCCGCCGCCGCCGCCGTTACCGAGTGCTTTGCGCTGGCTGTGGCCGATCGGCGCAGCGTCGACGGCGTCGGCGGCATGCCGGCGGCGTCTGCGTCTTGCGGCAATGTCGGGCTGGTGCTGCCCTGCGGGACGCGCGAGTTGGTCAGGCTGCGAAAGCGTGGCTGCTGCTGCTGCTGCGGCTTGTGCCCGGCGTCGTCGAGGCTGGGCTTTGCGCTGCCCGGGTGGCTCTTGCAGTCGTAGAACTCGTCCTCGCTGGCCAGGCTGGACGCGGCGGACACATCGAGCATTATTATTAGTATTAGCGTTGGTATTAAATTCTAGAAAGTATATAGCAGAAGAGGCGGAATGCGAGGAGACAAGCAAGAGGATACAAGAGAAGAGCGTCACGGACGTGTATAAATGAGGATTAGTGTATAAGAAGAAGAAAAGTGTATTGAAAGTGCGTTGGAATGCGTTATGTGGTGGAAGGAGTGAAGAAGCAGCCAACTTTTCTTTTAGCCCGGAGAAAGGAACAGACAGCGAAAAAAAACTCGAACTTTTTTAATCGAGTAATGCTTTCTGCCATTTGCCCTTTTGCCGTTTGCCTTTTTTGCCTCTGGCGCCTTTCTCGAGGCTGAATTGGGGGGTGGGAGTGACGTTTCTGGCCGGCTGGCTGGCGGGCGGCGAGATCAGCGCGCATTATGCGATCGCCGGCGGCTCTGCGCCAGAAGCAGCCCAAGCTCGTCTTCCTGGGTGGCCGCCGCTGATGGTGCAGATGCAAATGCAGATACGGATGCGGATGCGGCAGCTGCTGCTGCTGCCGCTGCTGCTGCTGCTGGCGTCGCAGCATGGGCAGCGGGCCCGTGCTTGCGGGCCGACTTTTCGCAGCGGCGGCGCTGGAGGTCGGCGGCCAGCTGGCTCAGCTGGGCCAGCACGGCGGCCCTGCACGGCGTCTGGTCGGCACATGGCTCCGGCTTGGCATCGACAGCGGCAGCGGCAGCGGCAGCAGCAGCCGGCTCGGCAAGCGTGTCGGACCACGCGGCCTGCAGCGCGGCCCAGTCGCTCTGCATGGCGGCGCACTGGCCGTGGTGGTCCCAGATGACGTCGAGGCGGGCGACGACGAGGTTGGCCATGGCCAGCGCCACGCGTGCGCAGCGCAGCGCGTCGGCCACCAGCCGCGCCAGGTCCAGGAACAGCGGCGGCGCCGCGCCGGCCACGGCCAGCGGCACCACGGCGGCGTCCAGCACCAGCGCCGCCAGCCGCGCCTCGGGCCCGCCGCGACCCGCCGCCTGGGCCGGCGCAGCAAAGGCCGACGGCGCCCCGCCGGGCCCCGCAGCCTCGCACATGCGCCGCAGGTCGGCACGTGCAAGGCGCGTCAGCCGCGCCCGCGCCTGCGCGGCGTCGTCGTCGCCGGCGGCGGGATCGGGATCGGGCGCGGCCGGGTCGAGGTGGCGCAGGGCCAGCAGCACCAGGCCGAAGCGGTAGGTCGCGCACGTGCCCACGGCGCCGCGCACCGCCGACGAAAGCCCGCCGTCGACGCACGTGCGCTCCATGCGCGCCGCAAAGGCCGTCAGCGCGTCGATGGCGCGCCAGGCGCCGGCCGGCACTGCGCGGGCAGACGCGGCAGACGCGGCAGACGCCGGGCGGCAGCCCAGCCGGGCGAACAGCAGCGAGCAGATGGCGCGCACGGCATCGACGGCCGGCCGCATGGCGGCGGCGGCGGCGGCAGCAGCGTCCGGCGGGGCGCCGTAGCCGGCGGCCGAGGCGCGCACGGCCTCGTCGGCGGACACGCGGCGGCCGGCGCGCACGGCCTCGTCGACGCGGGCCTCGAGGAAGGCCAGCGCGTGCGCGAGCGCCTCGGCCAGCACCAGCGCGCTCTGCGCCGCGCAGCCCATGCGCGCCACCCACTTGGCGTACCGCGACACCGCCAGCGCGTGCACGGCCGGCCGGCGCGCCGAGCCGCGGCTCGCCGGGGGCGCCGCGCCAAAGTCGCCCGACTCGTCGTGGTCCGGCTCGGGCCCGCTGCTGCCGCCGTCGAAGCACGTGCCGTCGCTGTCGCTGCAGTCGGCAGGGGGCCCCGGCGACCGCGCAGCAGCCGGCGCCGGCGCCGGCGCCGGCACGAACAGCCGCCACAGCGCGTCGCCGCCGTGCGCCGCGTGCTGCGCCGCCAGCATGCGCACCATGGCGCCGACGAGGCGCGCGTCGGCGCCGACGTCGGCGGCGCGCAGGTGCAGCGGCGCCACGCGCGCCGGGTCGACCAGCGCGCGCATCTCGCCGAGCGCCGCCAGCCGGCAGCCCAGCAGCCAGTCGAGCTGCGCAAAGGCGCCGACGCGGCTGAGCGCGTCGGCCAGCGCGTCGGCGTACGCCGGGGCGCGCAGCAGGCACAGCGCCACGGCGTGGTGCCACAGCACAAAGCGCGCCAGCAGCGGCGGCACGGCGGCGAAGATGCCGTCGACGTAGGCGAGGTCCGCCGCGCCGTCGCGCGCCACCGCCTCGCCCAGCCGGAACGCCGCCAGCAGCCGCAGCGGCAGCACGCGCCAGCGCGCCGCGGCGTCCTGCGCCACGGCCGGCCGCCCCAGCCACAGCGCCTCGCCCAGCTGCACCACCAGGCTGCGCAGCCCCAGCGCCTTGCCGGCGTTGGCCGGCGCCGCCACGCGCTGCGCCGTCAGCGCCTCGAGCCGCTGCGCAAACGGCGCCGCGCTGCCCTGCGACCCGGCCCGCCGCATGCGCTTGCGCGGCGTCGCCAGCCACAGCGCCGGGTCCTGCCGCGCCGCGTCGTCGCTGTCCGACAGCGCCCCCAGGCTGGCCGACCGCGCCAGCGGCGCCGCCTGCTGCTGCTGCTGCCTGTGCGGCTGGGTGCAGCGCACGTGCTGCTGGGCGCCGCCGCCGCCGCGGCTGCTGTACGTGAAGCGCGGCGGCCGCCGCCGCTGCTGCTGCTTGCGGCCGCCGTACGCCGACGGCCGCAGCGCCACGTCCTCCTCAATGTCGCCCAGCCGCGCGTGCAGCTTGCGCAGCAGCCGCCGCACGCGCCCCGCATCCATGTCGATCGCCTGGTCCTCCGGCGCAGCGCATTGCATTCTGATGTGAGCAATAAATTAAAGGAAATAGGCTGCGCGTAAATAAACCCAACTTATCGAGACCCAAAGAGCCAGCAGGCGTGATCGCGATTGGCCGCAAAAGTTTTTTCTTTCTTTCCTTGCTTGCTGTATGCGTGCGTGGCTGCGCGCGTTGATTCACCCGATGGGGACCAGGTGCCGACACTGATCTCTCTTGCTCCTCATCATCGCCTCTTTCTCGCTCTTCTACACGTAACTTTATTTCCGCTCGCCAGCTCTATTTTACCTGCGCCCAACACGTACACAACATGCCTCCTGCTACCCCCAGCGGCACGCCCAAGACCGCGCGCACACAGACGTCGCTGTTCAGCTTCTTCTCTACGCCCAAAAAGCCCGCCAAGAAAGACTCACAGGACGCGCTGCTCGACGATACTGCTGCCATGATCGACGACGCCATGCTCGACGAGGTCGCCCAGGCCGAGCGCGCTCAGAATCAGACACAGGGCGTCAAGCGCAAGAGCCAGCCGGTCTACCGCGACGACAGCGACGACGAGCCCAGCGCCGACGACGGCCCAGACGACGACGACGGCGACGACGACTACGCGCCGGACAGGGCGCAGCCCGGCAGGACCATTGCTGACAGCGACGACGACGAGGTGCTGACCGACGCCGTGCCCTCGCCGCCTGCCTCGGATGCCGGGTCCGAGCCGCCGTCGCCGGCGCCCAAGCGGCATCGAGGCAGCGGCTCCAGCGCCAAGCGGATGGCAGCCAGCTCGGATGGCCCAGCCCTGATCAGCATGCTCTCCGCCCGTCGCTCCAAGCTGCCGGCGGCCAGCTCCGACGGCTCGGCGCTGATGAACATGTTCTCTGGCGGCTCGGCGCTACCGACGTCGCCCTCGCTGGCGCGCACCACCACGGCGATGTCGTCCCTCTCGGTCGCGTCGGCCAAGCAGCAGCGCGCCGCGTCGTTTGCCAAGAAGAACGAGCAGCGCTACGCGTGGCTCGAGGACGTGCGCGACGCGCAGGGCGTGCGGCCCGGCGAGCCCGGCTACGACCCGCGCACGCTGCTGGTGCCGCGCAGCGCCTGGCAGCAGTTCTCGCCGTTCGAGCGCCAGTACTGGGAGATCAAGAGCACGCACTGGGACACTGTCGTGTTCTTCAAGAAGGGCCAGGTCTCCGAGCTGTACGAGAACGACGCGTCCATCGGCCACCAGGAGTTCGACCTCAAGATGACCGACCGCGTCAACATGCGCATGGCCGGCGTGCCCGAGGCCTCGTTCGACCACTGGGTCGCCCAGTTCCTGGCACGTGGATACAAGGTGGCGCGTGTCGACCAGCTCGAGTCTAAGCTGGCCAAGGACATGCGCGAGCGCGCTGCGGGTGCGCGCAAGGGCGACGGCCTGGTGGCACGCGAGCTGACCGCCGTGCTGACGCCCGCCACACTGGTCGACCCGGCGCTGCTGGCCCACGACTTGGCCACATACTGTCTGGCGCTGGTCGAGACTACGACTTCTGATGGCAGCGCGTCGTTTGGCGTGGCCTTTGTCGACGCCGCCACCGCGCAGTTCCACCTGACTACCATTGAGGACGACGACGTCGACCGCAGCGCGCTTGAGACACTGCTGGTGCAGCTGAGCCCGCGCGAGGTCGTGCACGTGCGCGGCCCCGGCGACGTGTGTGCTGCCGACGCCGACGGCATGGCTGGTCTGACGCCTGCCACCTGGCGCGTGCTCAAGAGCGCCTGCACGGCCACCACAGACTTTGTGGCGCTGGCGGCGCGCCGCGAGTTCTGGGACGCCGCCACGACGCGCAGCGAGCTCGAGCAGGCTGACTACTTTGACGGCGCCGCGTGGCCACCGGCCCTGCGCCGCGCCGCAGATAGCCCAAAGCCGCTGGCGCTGGCTGCTGTCGGCGGGCTGCTGTCGTACCTGCGCTCGCTGCGCCTGGACCGCGGTCTGGCGTCGCTGGCCAACTTTGCCGACTACGCGCCGACACAAGCTGCGTCCTCGCTGGTGCTTGACGGACCGGCACTGTCCAGCCTCGATGTGCTCGCCGTGGCTGCCGACCGCGGCGCTGCTGCCGCCGCCACGCAGCAGCAACAGCAGGCTGGCACGCTTTTTGCCCTGGTCGACCACACGCGCACGGCGTTTGGCCGCCGGCTGCTGCGCCGCTGGACCTGCTACCCGCTGCGTGACGCCACCGCCATCGACGCGCGCCTCGATGTTGTCGACTACCTGCTGGCTGTGCCTGACGCCGCTGATGCGCTGACCGACGCGCTGGCACCGCTGCCTGACATTGAGCGCGGGCTCAGCCGCATCCACGCCGGCCGCTGCCGCGTCGCCGACTTCCTCGGCGTGCTTAAAGGCCTTGACGCATGCACGCGCATGGCAGCCACGCTACAGCGCACAGCCGACGAAACACCTGCGCAGCCACTGCCCGCACGCATCGCTGCGCTGCTGGCAGCGTTTCCGGCCGCCGAGCTGGGCGCAGCGCTGGCCGACGTGCACGCGGCATTTGATGCCACGCCTGCGGCGGCCGAGGGCCGACTGGTGCCGCATGCCGGCGGCGACGCGCCATTCGACGAAGTGTGTGCGCAGCTCAGCGAGCTAGATGCGTGGCTGGACGCGCACCTGCGCGAGATGCGCACGCAGCTCAAGTGCTCGGGCGCCGTCTACCGCCACATGGGCAAGGAGCCGTACCAGCTCGAGGTACCGGCCGCCACGCGCGTGCCATCGTCGTTCTTGCGTCTTTCGGCCACCAAAGCCGTCGCGCGCTACTGGTCGCCCGCGCTGCGCGACACGGTGCAGCGCCGCGCCGAGGCACTCGAGACGCGCTCGCTCGTGCTTGACGGCTTCCAGACGCGTCTGTACGCACGCTTCGACCGCCACTATGCGCTGGCAATGCGCGCCGTCAGCGTGGTGGCCGAGCTTGACTGTCTGCTGGCCCTGGCACGTGCGTCGGCCACCCTGGGCGCGCCGTCCTGCCGTCCGACCATTCTGCGCGACGCCGGCGCTGGCTACGTCGAGTTCCGCGAGCTGCGTCATCCCTGCGTTGCCCCCACGGCTGCCGGCGGCTTCGTCGCCAACGACGTGGTCCTGGGCAGCCGCACGCCAGATGACGGCGCCGCGTCGGCCATCCTGCTGACTGGCCCCAACATGGGCGGCAAGTCGACGCTGCTGCGCCAACTGTGCTGCGCCGTAGTGCTGGCCCAGCTCGGCTGCCACGTGCCGGCGCGCTCCGCAGTGCTCCGGCCCGTCGACCGGCTGTTCACGCGCATCGGCGCACGCGACAGCCTGGTAGCTGGCCGGTCGACCTTCATGGTCGAGATGGCCGAGACTGCCGCCATCCTGCGCCACGCCACACCCGCATCGCTCGTTGTGCTCGACGAGCTCGGCCGCGGCACCAGCACGCACGACGGCGAGGCCGTGGCTTTCGCCGTGCTGCACGCCCTGTGTGCGCGCCTGGGCTGTCTTTCCATCTTCTCGACGCACTACGGCCTGCTGGCCGATGCTATGCACGCTCACCCGCGGCTGCGCCCCATGTCTATGGCCTGCGCCGTCGATGAAGCCCGCCACCGCGTCACCTTCCTCTACCGCCTGGTCGACGGCATCGCCCACAAGTCGCACGGCATGAATGTCGCCGCCATGGCCGGCGTGCCGCTGCCCATTGTGCACCGCGCCGCCGCCGTCGCTGAGCGCTTCGAGGCTGAGGTCAAGGGAAAGAAGCTGCTGGGTCAGCCTGAAAAGCCCGAGCAGACGCCGGATGCGGAGCCTGAGCCGCCGCTGGCCGCCCTAAGCGACTTTGCCAACCTCCTGCGTATGGCTTCCCTGCAGTCCGCCGCGAATAGTGATGCTGCTGCCGACGCAAATGATCCGCTTGCCCCCGTCGCCGGCACCCAGGCAGCGCGCCGTGCCAACGAGAACCAGTACTGGCGCTGCATTGTCGACCACCTGCGCCGGTCAGCGCTGCCGCCGACTGCCGCTAACAACTGAGCACCGCCCAGTCTCTTCTCTCTTTGTCTGCCTCAATCAAACCGCCCGATTGTGCTGTCGATTGTCGCCTTGTCAATCCGCCTCGTCCGGCTATTGTTCCTGGGTCCACCCACACGTAACCCAAAAACGCACTCTCGCTTCATCTTCATTCTCGGCCCGCTATTGTCTCTTTCTGGTGTCGTTCCGAGAGTCACACGCCCGCAGCTCCGTGCAGCACCACCCATTCCTCCCCACTTTCATTTGGTACACAAACACCACAGATCAAACAAATAAACCTACAGACAACAACGACTGCCATTATTAAACTGCTCCATACATGAAACGTGAGCGTTTAGCTTGCTGCCTCACAATAGAGCCAATCCGCTTTGAACTTGCTTGCTATTCTGCTTCTTCTGCATGCCGCAATTACAACCGACTCTTTAGGAATGGTGTCGCTTGTTGACACAACGCCTGCTGTAGCCATGCTCCAGAATCGCAATCTCTACCCAGACCGCCATCCTACTGCGCGTGCCCAATTTAATCATTCACCTTCCATTGTCTTTGTGCTCACAGACCATATGCCATTTTCGCTCATTCAATTGATCGCCTCAACGGTCCCACACGTCGCGCCCACAAAAGGAAACGCAAGACACTCCTTTGAATCTGAATCTCATTCCGGTCAATTATGCCGAGATGAGGACTCCTGCCTCAAATGTGCAGCCGTCTCCTTGCATACGCCAATCTGCCTGCCTGGCTGCCTGCTCGCTGTTGTTGTTGTTGCTGCTGCTGTTGCTGCTGCTTCTGCTTCTGTTTCTGCTCAAACAGAGAACACAATAACCTACCTACCTAGATTGCCTGCCGCAACCTTCCTCCAGCACACTCTCGGCCGTTTTAGACTCCATTGTTTGTTTACTTCTTTTTATTTATATACTGCGCGAACTGCTGCCCGTCTACTGCACTGCAGACGGCTTACTTCCATGCGCCTTACTTCTTGTACCTTCTTCCCCTCCTCGGTCCCTCAACCTTTTTTTTTTTGTATCTTGAAACCTCGTCTGCCCTTGCTACTCCCCCGTCCTTCTAACCTCTCTAATTGCCCACCCTCAGTTCCCTCTCTCCCTTCTTCCCGTTACACCTCTTCCAGTACCTAGGCCCTGCAAGAAAAAGAACCGCGCCCTTCAAATATAAGATACTTTTTTTTCCCTCTCGCGCTCTTCCTTTTTTCTCACTTCATCACCTTCCATCCCATCGCCGAAAACTTACCTGGACTCACATAACCTGCATCTCGCTTCAATCTTCCTCCTTCCTTCTCTGCCGTTTTCATCACGTTTATGACTTGACGCGTTAACAAAGCTCCATGCCCCCTCGTTGCCGCTCATTATTTTGCAATATTAAATCCCGGTTATCCGCATAAACTCGCTGACTAAATAATCGCCTCTCGAGAAGAATAACGTTCTTATTATTTACTCTTTTCCATTCATTTCATCCTCGCTTCCAATTCTCACTCATTATTAAATAACCCAGTCCTCTGCTCAGATCACAAGAACACTTCAATTGCTTTTTCGATTCACCATTTTCTCCTTTATTCTTAATATTTGCTTGTTCAGACCACCGGTCCATCCCTCCTTTTTTCGTTCCTGCTCACGCGGTCTAAAAGCGGTCTTGGCCATTTCTTTATATTTTACGAGATTTGCCGTCCTTTCTCCTTTCTAACGCAACATCCCGTCACAAAACTCTTCCCACCATATTAGCGTGCCTGCCCTGCCTTCTCCTTCATCTCTCTTTGCCACGAATTCCTCACTATTTATTCTCTTGCTGCGCTTAATGACACAAGATATATTCTCTACATAAGTCTGATAATACGCATATATTTATATTCCCGAATGGAGAACTGGGTCCTCGCGCTAATCTGCACGGCGCTATTAATATCCGGTGCGCTCATTGGGGCACTTTCCGTTTTTCTGTACTCACGCTACCGCCGCCGCAGGCTCCACAAGAAGCAATCTCAGGGCGATGTCATCTATGAAGAATACGAAACCCAGCTTACCGCCGCCGAGAAACAGGTCCTCCACAGGATATCGTCTGCAGACGGCGCCCTCAGTCTGACACTAAAGCTTCCCGACACAACGCTCCATATCCCACTGTCGCCGACTCCCGAATCCGTGTGCAGCAGCAGCAGCAGCGGCAGCAGCACTAAAAGTCTGCTTACAGCCCCCAACGCCCTGCCAACACCTGTTGTCAGCCCGCCAGGTGCGGACTCTGAATTACAAAGCGCAGCTGTCCCAGATTCGGAGAACTCTGCTGAAAGGAGTTTGTCGATCGAAAATGGTGCCGATCTGGTCGGTGGAAATCGTCCCAACACACCGCAGGTCAACGATGACCAAAAGACAGCCAACAAAAACAATAGCAGCAGCAGCAGCGACTCGCGCCAGACACTCAGGCCTCAGTCGTCGCTCCCGGAAAATAGGCAGATGCGCGGTCTCGGGCTCGGCCTTGGTCTGCCACCATCGTCCTCATCAGCTGAGCAGACCAGGACGATGAGCGTGCCAGCCGCAATCAAGCCACACTCGAAGAAACCTGCAGGGATGTCCATATCCGCAGTTTCCTGGTCATCGCCTGTAGACGACAAAAATGCTCGCATCGCAACCCCTGCCAACGATAATAGCAGTGACAGCGACAGCGTTAATGGTGACGACGACGACGATGATGATGACCTTGAGCTGATTACCGAAGACGACATCGACCAGGATATCGAAAAGTGCCTCGAAGAGTCAGATACAGACGATCCGCCGTTGCCCTCGGCCAACAGCAGCGCGCTTGAGCAGATCAGCAGCATCAACACGCCGATATCGCCGCGGACGCTGGCCAGTCCCTGCGGCAGCACCGACTATGTGTTCATTCCTCCGTCACCGTCCATCTCGTCGCTCTACGAGGTGACAATGTCCGACACCCTCTCTCCTCACCACCACGCAGCGCTGCTGGCCAGCGCGCGTTCAGCAGGAATGGCAAAGTCGGTCAGCTCGCCAGGCAGCATCCCGTCAGCGCATTCGCTGTTTTCGCCACCACCAGTGCTCTACCACCAGAGATACTTTGAGTCCCGACGGATAACGAGTGCGCCACGCGTCAAGAAGTCCTACGACCGGTTTTCATCCAGCACGACTAGCATCACCAACACCGGTGCAGGTTCCAGCTAGGCCCTTGCTACAAACGCCTCCATGTTATTATTACCACCATGTAACCGTGAAGTCTATAGCTTCACACCCCCTGTATCTAAACCATTGCTGAATATAGTAAATTATTTGTGTGTTAAGAAATGCATAGTTTACGACAGTGTCATCCAGTCCTTGGAAAAGTTGTTGAAAAAGCCTTCGTGGACAAGCTTGTCCGACTCGTCATCGGGCGCACCGTAGTCACTGCGGGTTTTCCTGTTCCCGCTATATGAAGCGTACCCTTGCTGCTGTTGCTCGTCAAAGTCTATATCGTCGACTCCGTACTCGAAATCGCCACCTTCATAGCCAAACCCCTCGCGTGCAGCGGCTGGTGACTCGGGTGCAGCACTGTCACCAGCACGGAAACCTTGCATGTTGCCCGCTCCGCCTGCTGCCGATACTCGCTGCGGTGTGTGGTCTGTTGAATGCGGTGGGGTAAATGGGACTCCGCGAATCTGTTGTTGCTGCTGCTGCTGTTGCTGTTGCTGAGGGTTAGTGTCGACCGGGTCAAGTTCCATGTCGTTATTATCCATCTTGCTAATTGAATTCAAAAGGCGAAACTGAGCATAAAAAGAGATTTGTTTGAAAAAAAGAAGCGAAGAAAAAAGAGATACTTGTGAAAGAAGAGTGATGCGATGCTGCGCACTGTGATCGATGACCACAAATCCGTACATGACGACGACATTCAAGCGTTGTGCCAAGTCCTGAGCAAACCCTGCCGGATTCCTTCTTCGGTAACGGCACACATAGCTCTCGATGAGCTTTGCGGTAGAGGCATCACCGCTGTCTCTGCCGATGACGCCAACGACGCCAGACCACGACGCGCACCACTTCACTACGGTCTCGCACTTAGACATCTTTGGTGACTCCTTCAGCGACCATCTCAAGTCGCACGCCGACCACACGGCTGCTGCTGCCGCTGCTCACGCTGCCGCCAACCTGTCGCTGGGTGACGACGAGGACGAGGAGGAGGAC